>CACRXK020000821.1:42170-66776 GCA_902702795.2 Paramuricea clavata
AGCAGATACTCAACACTCTCGTGAGTCATCACCATTTCATTGGAAATTTCCTAAAGAAATAAAGTATTTGTCAGAAATTGGAAATCTACATTAAACAGTGCTAAACTACAATGCACACTTTACTGTATAGCTAAGAGCAACTAAACATAAACATAAACATAAACATAAACATAAACATAAACATAAACATAAACAAGTACCTCTTGTTCAGCAATCTGTTTCTGTACAGAAGGTAATGTCTTTCCCATGTTGAAATTTCCTTCAACTTTTGGAGTCATTGTTTTGTACCAATTGTCAACTTCTTTATATTTCTCTCGCCATTCCTTTACTTTCTCTAGTTGTTCATCCGAAGCCGTGGACATTATCGCGTCAATGCTGTATATAAGAAAGTTGTGAATTCACTAAAATTTACTATTACAAAAAATTCACTATTTCCCTACTACCACTAACACTATAGCCACTATAATCATCAATACCATCAACAGCATAACCACTACAGCATACCAACACCAGTGCTGCTGCCACTGTCATCACTACTACCATCACTATGACCATTACTATCAGCATTATGTTAAGGTCAACACAAATCATACCATAACTAACACAAACCATACCATCACCATCATTACTCAACATCAACACTACCATCGTGATCACCATTACCATGATAATTATCACCACAACCATCACCATAGTAATTATCACCATCACCACCACCATCACCATCGCCACCACCATCATCATCACCATCGCCACCACCATCATCACTACCATCAGTTAGAAAAATAGCTTTAAAAACAAAGAAGACTACCTTTTCGATTCTTCATCCATCACGTCAAGAACACTGCTCCAAGTTGTTTTCAACAGCTCCACATCCTCTTTGACCTGAGATTTCTCCCAATCTGGGCATGCATCGTGAGTCATCACCTCCTCAGCGCATTCCACAGCATTTTGATACTCAGGTTTTATAGACTCAACCACCTTTATACATTCCTGGTAAGAATGAGTAGAAAATAGAAATTTAGAATAGGGCTTAAAATACGAAAAACATATAACCTGACTTAATTTTTTGGCAGGTCAAATAAAGTATGGTCAGCCATTTCTATTTTTTGAGCTGCCAAAATGGTCTCACTGAGGTATGATGTCACGGCAAACTATCAACCGAAAATGGCAACTGCAAATCGATTGTGTCCCCAACATTGAACTATAAATAAACTGGAAGGCTAACTCAGGGGGGGGGGGGGAAGCCAGTGCATTTTAGTTTTCTGAGTTATGAGCAGAAATACTCAACACTGAACGTTGGGCTATATATCAAATTGAAGCTATTGAAAAACTCTATTTGGTGTAGAAATTTTAAGACTTTAGCTAAAAGGGAAATATTGAAAAACTACAAACATAATTACCGATAATTTGCCGTTTTGCAGTTGTTTTCGTATTTTTTAAATATTTTTCTTTTTGCTGAAGTCTTGAAATTTCCACACTGAATAGCAATTTTCAATAGCTTCAATTTGATATATAGCCCGACGTTTGGGGTCAAGTATTTCTGCTCATAACTCAGAAAAACTATTTTGGCTTCATCAAATCATAGGCCTTCATCATAGCAGTTAGCCTTCCAGTTTATTTATAGTTCAATGGTCCCCAACGACCAACCATTGGACGCCATTTTGTTTTTGTAGAATTTCGCCTGCCATTTTATTTTGGACTTGGTAGATCAACATTTTTTCCGAGCCCTGCCTACAAGATCTTTGATAGTGTGTTGCAGTTACCTACCTGGAAAGCTCTGTTTCTTTCATTGACAATAGCAAGAGATGCCAACTTCCCAATAGCTTCCTTCACTTTAGTCATTTGCTTCAGTAGACGTTCAAATTTTCTTATCCATTCTTCCACTTTATGTTTTTCTTCGAGTTCACTTTCATCTCGTATCGTAGTCAGTCGAGTTTTAATTTCTGCAGATTTTGCAATCAATGATTTCCATTCATTTTTTATTTCAGTCAACTGTTTTTCAATCTTAAGTTTTTGTTCTTTGGACAACGTCTTTTCAGCCATCATGATCTCGCCATATTCCACAATAGAGTGAGGTCTGGCATCATTCTTTATTGTTTCATGAAGTTTCTGGAA
The DNA here is from genome assembly GCA_902702795.2 of Paramuricea clavata. Lineage (NCBI taxonomy): Eukaryota > Metazoa > Cnidaria > Anthozoa > Malacalcyonacea > Plexauridae > Paramuricea > Paramuricea clavata. Next base: position 44,289 of record CACRXK020000821.1, read on the forward strand.
AAACAAAAACGGATAACGACGAGGACTGAAAGATAGAAAATCTAAGTTTGCTGTTAAATTAGTTTGACTCTCCAAATATGAACAGCAAAAATTTGATAGTTTTTACGGCTAGGCTACACGAGACTGTGTTAGCTCTATCAGTTTTAACGCTCTTTCTTATCCAGTAAGGGTCATCATCACTTACTGATCAATTGTTACAACTGAATCAATGAAACCTACTCCAACTTTATTGAATCAATAAAACCTACTCTAACTTTATTGATTGCTCTATATATCAGTTCATGGCTGTTCTCCCAGTACACCAAGGGATATCCTTGCAAATATCGAGAGGACCCCACAATCTAGCGATATAGAAATGGACGAATTAGTGTACCTCGCAATCCTCCAGATGTCTATAAATGTCTTTTATGTCCGTATTTACACCCTGTGTATCTAAAGACTCCAGTTGATCCTCCATACTATCCAGCCAATCACACATCGCTTCTGCTTCTTTACGCCATTTTCCCATCTGGTCTGACTGTGCCCGTTTTAAGGTGTCAATATTTCCATTAAACCTACATGGAATACCGATAAGCAAATTCAATATGTGTTCGAAACTGTTCTCTTTGGTAGAATCAAACTGAAAGTGCTTTTCCCACATGCAGCAGAGACCATAGTGCATGATTCAAACCTCGGTCAATATTCTCTGATCTTACTACCATCCCCTGTTATTATCAACACATACCTATCGATATCTTGTCTAGCACGCGCTCTCAGTGTTTCTAATTCTTTCTCCATTTCAATGATCTGTTCCTTCAATTTTACTTGATTTTCAGCGGATAGAATGTTACTCATCACCAGACCTCTACCAAATTCAAACACTTTGCGTGTGACAGGGTCAGTGTTAATCGCATGAAGCAAGTCCTGCAGAATAAAATTTGTACGTGGATGACGTGTGTTTTAAATACAAATCCTGCTGCTAATCAAAACTAACCTTAAGTACTTGTGCCTGTCTGTTCAGTTCATTTATATCATCCTCAGGTTTCATTTCCTCAATTTCAGTAAATTGTTCATCCATCTTGTCCATCCAATCAAGAAAAATATCAGCTTGTTTTCGCCATTCCTTCAGTTGCTTCTCTTCTCTCTCTTGGAAACTTATGATCCTTGAAACAATAAAATGATTTTAAACTCACGATAAACATATGTTTCCACTACATTTGGACACCACGAATTGTTAATAAAACGTAATCACTAAAATTTGCAAACCTGTTTCTCTGCTTCTCTGTCTTATTCTTTAAAGACGACCAACGGGCATCGAGAGCCTTCATATCACTGCGTATTTCCTCTGCTTCAAACGGCTGAACAGTGAGATCATTTGTGGCTTTCATTCCTTCGTCACTTATTTTATCTACTTTCAATTCCACGGCTTGAAATTCCGACTCATAGTCCTAAAAAATACAAGTTGTCTCAGATCACTCTTTACGTTATTTTCTGACAGAAACTTGAGCAATATTCTGTATCATATAGTTTGTTTTCACAGTTCACTTCGTACTTTGGAAACATAAGTTAGTTCATAAAGTTCACTAAACTAACTTTATTCATACTAAATATCAGTTCGAAACGGTTCTACCTGGAGCTTCACCATTCTTTAAAGTCAAACATTACTACAGAATGAAACCTGTGGTCTTCAGGTTTTCTTTCTTACCTCCCACAATTGAACATCAATCCGGTTTCGAAAAGTGTCTTCTAACTTTGACAAACTATTTTCAATCTTCTGTACTTGATCTGATGTCTGAGAAAGATCATCTTTGAATTTGAAGAAAGCTTCGCTTGGCATATCAGGAATAGAAGACTAAATGAGAAAGAGATCATTTGCATCAACTCTTGTATTTAATATGAGTGCACGATAAACATTGATAAATATTATATTTAGAAAACAATACCTCGACATTTGTAGAAGCAGAGGCAACCAAGTCTTCCTCCATGACTTTCCTTCTTTTGGCAGGCTTCACAGGTTCATACTGACGAAGAGATTCGTATAAACTCGACACGTACATCATGACAAGCTTCTTGTCTGGATTTTCTTGATCAACATCTAGATATTGTAACACGTTATGTATTATGTTTGTGATGTTACTCTGAGTGTATATCCACACCGAGCAGGCTTGAAAAATATGCCTGGCGACGGTGGGAATTGAACCTACGACCTTTGGAATAAACAAACCAAAGTGAATGTTACTTATACTGGATAAACAGCATCTTCAAATAAACAAACCAAAGTGAATGTTACTTATACTGGATAGCTGTATTAAGTGAGGTTTCCAACACAGCAAATATCACGTTATGTATTGGTGATTTGCAATTATCAATCCCTTGGGATGTATAATAATAATACTTTATATAAATACTAGTTTTGAGTTTCACACTCACTGGTGAGCGGATTTCCCAACAAGCTATTTATTGGCCAATTGACAGGGGATCCGAGACACCTACGATTATAACGTCCTTATCCGAGAAGACGCGAAAGTCTACCCATTTACTGATGTCAATGTAGAGGTAGCTCTTTCTCCTCAGTTATTTTAAGACCTTGAGTAGAGGTCCGACCAAGGATTAAATCTGGGGTCTCCCAGTTTGAAAGGCAAGTGTGGTGAGCACGACACAAGTGCTAGTATATAATTACATCAGTAATGGACCACTTGCATAATAGACTAAATTTTGATCTAGGCAAAAATTTCATCACAGCTTGAAAGAGCATCACAAAATTAGTAATATTCCAAAGTTTCGTTGCGAAATGTTGTAAAATGCGGATAATATAGCCTTGCGAAGTTTGCCGTTTTTCAGTCATTTTGCATTACGCGGGGAAAATTGACAGCCCGATACCTTTTGGGGCTGTCAATTTCCCGTTTGTAATCTAAAATGACTGAAAATTGCAAACTTCGCAAGGCTATATTATCCGCATTTTACAACATTTTGCAACGAAACGTTGGAATATTACTAATTTTGTGATGCTCTTTCAAGCTGTGATGAAATTTTTGTCTAGACTTGTTTAGATCAAAATTTAGTCTATTACGCAAATGGTCAATTGAAAAGGTGGAACTTGAAGTTATCCCTGTATTCAGGTAAGACAAAGATGTGGCAGTCATGTTGGAAGAAAACAAGCTCCAAATACAACAGCTGCTGATGATATTCTTTTCTTGCAGCAAAATGTCCTACATTATATTTAAAACAGAGAAGTGATTAAGTTACCCGAAGGTTCCAATAATTTCTGCACATGTAAATGTTCTTCAGCTACAGAAAAGGCGTTGTCAAGTCTTCCTTTGTTGCTCATTCTTTCCATTTGATCAAGTTTTATAAGATCCGTTCTTCAAATAAACAAACCAAAGTGAATGTTACTGGATAGCTGTATTTAAGCCAGGTCTCCATTAGAGCTGTGCGGTTAACCGAAAAATTCGGTTCTTCCGGTACTTTTTTCAGCACCGAAAAACTATACGCAAAAAACCGGTAGTTTCGGTTTTAATTTCCCGTTTAACGCCCACCTGATTGCAGGTTGAAATGTTTGGAAAATAACAAGATTGTGCTCTTTGTGCACAATATGCACTGTACTAAGTGCTCAAATAGTTGATATTTTAAATTTTTTTAAAAACTAAGAAATATTACATCTTCATAAATAAATTCCAATTGTTCTTTTAAAATATTCAGAGATTTATACAAACTTAGAAAGGCATAAATTCATCTATTTAGTAAAAATGCTCGAAACATACATAAATGAGTTCATACATTTGTACTGTTCTTCTTTTTTGAAAATAACCGAAACCGAACCGAACCGAGGTTTTTTTGTTCCAAAAAAACCGAAACCGGAACCGAGATAAAATTTTTGGAACCGCACAGCTCTAGTCTCCATATGGTCGTAACGAGTCGCGATCTTTCTCAACCGGTCAGATTATAATAGTTTTTTACCTTTATGTACTATTTAAAAGCCGATCTTTATCTGATATACAAACTAGAGCCGAATTTTTTAAATAAACATTGTCTAAGCCGAGAAAATCAAAGCTGAAGTTTATGAAAATCAGGACAAATCTTTATCCGATTTACAATCTTTGATTAAACATTCATTTCTTTTGAAATTTCTTCATGAATTATTAATGAGTATTTTAAGTACTATTTAAAACATGAGCAGCAGTGTTTTATCAGATATCAAGATACGAGGCAAAGCCGAGTATCTTTAGGTCTGATAAAACATGCACTGCGAATTATTAAATTGCTTCAAAAACGATCGATCTAGTAAGTTCATTGGCGAAGTAATTTTCAAAAAATACGTTGTGTAAGTGGAGAAAATCAAAGTTAAAGTTTATGTACATCAAGGGAAATCTCTATCACATATAAAGATACGACACGCTTATGATTTTTCTTTGTGTTTTCCTTATGAATTATTAATGAGTTTTTGAAACTACATATAAATCATAAGTATTCTCTATTTATGACCACTCTGTCTATTTTCCGTTTTAAACTGTTGTATTTCGGCTGTTGAGAAAGATCGTAACTCAATCTTTACGACAGTTACGTCCATATGGAAACCAGGCTTTATTTTTATCTAATCATATTCCATGTTATTCTTACCTGTGAACATGAATTAATAAATTAAAAGCCCTTCCATCCCTCCAGCTTTTGCTGAGGTCTTTCACCTGAACAACGTCATCATACCTGAAAATTTATGATTATACAATTAAACTACTTGGTTACCTTTGTTCCATCATAAGGTCACATTATCAAAGCAAATTATTGGTATAAGTTGGCGAATGACTTGTCCGGAATTATTAATTAGGTGTCAACCAATGGCCTTTTTGGCTGCTAGCTAGTAGGTTTCAGTGTTACTATCAAAATGTGGAAATTAAAATCCCATATGCAGCCATATTTGCTCAATTGACCCTGGGCAATAAAGTCAATAATTGCAAAAGTCTGCTAGCGAAATTTCACTAAAGGCTAAAATCTTACTCGCATTTTGCGAGCGTCAAGTTCGAGGCTTGGGTGTCAACGGGGGAGGGGGGTGTTTAATTCTTACCCCTCAGTGGCATTCTGTACCCAACGCAGTAGCCTGTCTTCCACAGCAGCTTCAGTGTGACGCATGGATTTCTTTCTTGTCGGAGCAGCGTTTTTAGTGGCCTGGGGCGGGGCGTCCACCTGCTCTTCCTTCTCCTCCTCCTGCATTGCACCATGGACCTGAAAAACCAATGTTTCGTGGAGTCAAACTGGAGAGTGCATATTTTAAACGTTTTACAGTGGGCGGCCAAAAACCAAGATCAGGGCCGAGTGTGAGCTCCCCAGAGTATGATTTAAGTCACTCAGGGTAAGGTTAGGGCCAAGTGTGAGCTGGGCCAGATGCCCCCCCCCCCCCAGTATATATGGTAACACTAACAATATTCTTCACACTGGATGAACTCTTGGACGAAAATGGACCCTTCAAAATGGACCCTTCAAAATGGACCCTTCAAAGCACATATTTTGACATTTGAATTCGAAGGTAAAATATGGAAAGATAAAATAAGAACTAGAAATAAATTACCTGATAATGTAAAATAATGGACCAAACAAGGCCCAGCGTGGATTTATGAACGCCATCCGCGATTGCTTGACCGCTGATACCATGAAGTTTGATCTAGAACATGGGAAATACGAATGAAAGTGAATTAAAAGTGTACACGTGTGAACTGCGTGCAATGAATAAACTAGAAACTGCTACCTATAACCCTAAAGGCTAGTTTCCACTCAGGAAAATTATCCGTGGATTGGAAAGGACAAGAAAATTTTTCTTTGTTTTGTGAGCTCTGGGTTGGAACTAATGACTTTAACACAAAGAAAAATGTTCTTGTCCGTTCCAATCCACGGATAATTTTCCTGAGTGGAAACTAGCCATTGGGGGCATTGTGCTCTGTGCAGTGAGAGGATTTTCCATTGCACAGAGAATATCTTATCTTATAAAAGAAACGAGAACATAACTTACGTCATCTTTTTCCAAAGTTTTCAACCCGATCTGGATGTTGCTTACATGATGGACACGGAGCTTTCCTTTTTCGCGACGCTAAAAAATATACAAGGAAAAATAAATGAAACAGTTGTTCCAATATTTAGTTACACTATTCCAGCACGCCATGTTGAAAGGTTTTTATAAATGGAAATTTCGCGTGTAAATGTTATACATTTTTAAACCAAACCAGGGGCAATTGAAAAAACTGCTTGCAACTATACTGGGCCCTCGACTAATAACTACAGACTCAGAATAGACCTTTCCCCTTTTAAGTGAAATTTTGATCTAGACTAGCCTGGACAAAAATTTCATCACAGCTTGAAAGAGCATCACAAAATTAGTAATATTCCGAAGTTTCGTTGCGAAATGTTGTAAAATGCGGATAATATAGCCTTGCGAAATTTCCCGTTTTTCAGTCATTTTGTATTACAAATGGGAAATTGATAATCAGTTTGATCATCTGATTTGTCCAGGCTATCAGTCTAGATCAAAATTTCACTTAAAAGGGGTAAGGTCTATTCCCATTTACACAAACGCTTCATCAACATGTAGGCCCGTTTCAAACGTCGTGCTTCTAATGTGCCGAACGCAATAAAACAATAGATAATCAGTTGAGAAGCCTCATTATCGATTGTTGTCAATGGGTTCGGCACATGAGAACCACGACGTTTGAAACGGGCCTTAGCTATTTTTCAGAGATTCCCAAATCCCGACATTTACTATACATTACCAATTTTTCGTGTCTGAGAATTTCCAAAAGAGTCAAAAGAGCATGACCATCACGCAGGCCATCGAACAAGTCTGAGATTTTTACTTTTGGCTGAGCCTATGAAAAAGGAATTGCACTAGTTCAGGAAAACATATACAGAAGCACAAAAGATAACATCTACAGAAAATTCATCATCAACCATTTAGAAAATTCCATCGCCTGAAGAATGCCACTGGAGTAAAAAAACATTTTACTACAAAATACTACAGCTACAAATGGGTGCATGCCGAAATTTTAATGATTTGTGAATGACATTCTTGAAGTAATCTAATATGACCATGTATTTACCTTTGATAATTTAGAATTGATCCATTTTGTGAATGATCGTATATGTGCTTCTTCTCTTTCATCTAAAAGTAAAAAGTGTTTGACATCGGTTGCTTCTTGTGGTAGCTAGAGTCCGGCAAGTATGCCCCTGGACTCGCATACAGTTGGTTTAACCCCCTCCCCCACCCCTCACTCCCCCTCCCTCTATTCCACTGCCTGTGATTGAAATATTTGTGTTTCTAGTTTGACTCAAAATGAATAATTAATTCTATATAGGATGGAATCAGAGTATTTGAATTGTATTTGAATAGTATTTTCCCATGATCACAATTCTTCCAACAATTGAAGGGAATTATCTCAATTTTTAGGTCTGTAAACTTTTTCTAAATAATCTGTCAAAAAATTACATAATTGTTACTAAAACAAAGAAAGGTTTAATCGGTTAATCAATCCTTTTGCATCTATTTATCGCTCCATTGATCAAGAAATTTAAAATATGCTATAATGATTGGTAAATCGTAAACGGAATGCCAACATCAAAATTGAAGTACTAATTAAAATTTTTAATAAATTTGGTATGTCAAACTGCGCGACGCTTTTATCAAAGGAATTTTGTTGCAAGTTTTACCGAAAAAGGTAAAAACTTATCAAACTCATCAAAATTATCATTAAAATATATAATTAAAAATCGGAATGCGGGTATGAAATATTTCAGTGGGGATAAATTAGGTGTATTGGTGGTTAGTGCAAGTGAATAGGCTTCAACTCCGACAAGATGTAGTTTTCTGATACAATCACAAAATGTCCGATTTAATCTTGCGAAACTGTTTTGTCCAAAGTGAATTAGGCAAAAGATTGTTGGAAAACCTCCTCAACTATAAATAAGCCGTAAATACCTCAACCGCATTTATTAATCGTGATGAATTAATTAATCGTGATAATACAATCAACAAAACACTAAAATTGTCATTCTGAAGAATATAAAATCCCTATACTGAAAAAGTCTATCAAATAAAATCATCCGGCGTTTGACAGAGAGAAGTGCTTAAGTCATTCGTCATCTTCATTCTCCACAGAAACAATGTCAATGGAGTGTTTTTTATGTAAGTCGAAAGAATGCGCAGTGATGACATTCATATGACTGATTATACTCTGGACAACACCTTTTCGGACGGGAGAGAGCACCTTGTATGAAGAGTCGCACCTTGTATGAAGAGTCGCAGCTTGAGTCTCATTCTTGCTTTCCCCCTTCGAGTTCTCTTTTAATATCTGTACGTGATATTTCTTTGCAAATTATTTGCATACAAGATAACTCAAATAATTCGTTAAAAAAGTGTGAGTGGGCGTAGCGGAGGTGAAACCCGGTAAAACAGGTTGCATTTGAACAATAAAAGTTCAGCTGGCGTAACCAAAATGTTGGAAGACAGACATAGCGTCTATTAAATATCGGAAAAAATGCAACGAAATTCTTGTGAAGTCAACCTTGATACACCACTTGTATAGCTCACAGGAAAATAATGAAATTCATACCATGGAATTTGCAATTTTCCTTACTAAATCCATAGTATATCCATACTATTTCATATATGAAAATTGTATGAAAATTCCAACGAAGATCCACACTATCATCATAGTAAGGATACTGAAAAAAAAAGCCATTGACTATATGACTGATTTCTCTAATGTAATTATGACATACAAAACGCTCTTTACCAATATACACGCCGGACACTTGAAGTACTTCACGGCTATAAGAAACGTGACAACTTGAGGCAAAATGGGCTTGAATCCAATACTACGCCTACGGTCTCTTGGCGAAATGAAACCATCTCTCAAGCCAGTTCTCCACCAGACGAATGTGTTCGCTCGAGACTTTTTCCTTTGTCGGCAACGCTGATCACGTCAGCAATTAGCGATGCCGACAAAGTTAAAGACAATAAAGTCGCTTGGCGTGCGAACAAATTCGCCTATCTTACGCACTCCTCTCACACAATACTTTATGTAAGGCTAATAAAATGTTTTGTTAGAAATTTTGAAGAATGCTCTATTTTACACTGTGAAAGTTTCGGGTGAAAAATAGGTGACGCCAGCAAACATTTCTTATAAAGATGTTAACACTAAGTTTACATCACCACACACGTTTGATCGAAATATATTCGATCACGTAATCAAAACATTAGTATTAAAATATTAGCCTTTAAATCTATCACGATAAATCCATTCTGCATGCCGTGTCAAACTCTATATGTCTGGTTGTGACTTTAACATATAATTTTGTCTAACGTCAGAAAGTTTTGTTTACAAGAAGGAGAGCCTTTGTATGGAATATGATACATATTTTAAAATGAAAGCTCAACTAAATCAAGTATTTAGCATGAAACTAATACAATATCCAGTCATTATCACTAAAGCTGAAGTCAAGGATCAAAGAAGCAAGCTACTGTGAATCCACTGTATTGTATCTGCTCAGAGTCCGACTTAAATATACAACAATTTAAAGATATAATCCTTTAGAAATGTTGAATTCCTATGTGTCGCTTACAGACAATAATGTGAAAATGTTGTATACACGAAAGGCGAAAAGAATGTAAACATTGAATATCAAATAGAACCCACGTAAGTATGTTGTCAGGTATGCTAGAACAGGAACACTAAATCGGTTGAACTTAACCTTCTTAAATGGCACTAAATCTGAACGGACATTCAAATTTACCATGATATTGTGTCTCTGCTTATAATAGCGTATCGATAAGCCTATTTTAAATATACCCATTTATAGCTAGCCAAGCACTCTCTCTCTTAAGCAACCCACAATTTAGGAAAACCCTTGAGAATAGACAGCGACCGTTTGAATGCACACGTATAGAAATCTACACCTTATTTCAAACGAAACTGCCTGACTTTGATACAGGTGCAGCGTCGAATTAGCAACAATAAACCCACAATATTATCTCGAAAATGCAATGAATATTAGGTACACGTACTAGCGAAGATAAATTATTAAAATACGTAATGATTATTAGATATAAACTCACCACATCTCACTCGTATAGTGCGGCTAATCTCAGGCGAGTCCATCGCTTCAAATTCGGTCAACTTGGGAAGAATTCGTGGCGGATTTCAAGCCTCACCGCTGGATACATCTTTCACTCTTCAAATTTCGTTGTTCTCGGCGAGTACTTGATATGCTTGAGCGGTGAATCTTATTTTCATATACACCTTAAATTTGCATATATATATAATTTGCCCTTGACTTGTTAACGCGAACAAATAAAAGTGAAATAAGCAGGTTACTGGGTCATTAGAACAGACGGACAGCTTGCAAACAAACGCTGTAATTATTGGATCTTAGTGTCATGTCTTGGTGAAATATGTGTTACGGGTATTTTTTTTATACTTCACACTCTGAACGTTTCCGCTATGATCAATGTGGCAAGTCAGAAAACTTAATTGACGCAAAGACTTTGAAATTTTTTCTTTAAAAAAAGTTTACACTGTCACGTACTTGGATCAAAGACACTTCTATAGTTTCGGAGCAGTTTTAAACACAGTACTTGCAATCAGAGTTTTAAATAGGAAATATCTGGACACATCAGACACCCGTGCTTTTTGTACATACAGCATAGGCTAGCGCGAATTCTACTACAACCGACTTGTATTTCAAGACGCCCACCTTTGATGGCCAACCCACGCTCAACATCTACCGTTTGAAATAGTACCTTTCGAAGTAAAAAAATTGAGAAAAAATGCATAAATTTGGCTCATCTACAATTCTCTTATGTGAATCATATAACCTTGTTATCATTCCTAAAATCAGGAATTTGTACTTTGTATCATTCTAAATTCAAGATAAAATCAGTATAAATATATAGTTGTGTTAATACAATGTTTAGTTCCAGCCCAGTTTGAGTTGAGCTAACATTATATATCGTTCATTGTTGTCCAACAAGATGAAGTACTTCATAGATCCATCCGCTGACATCTCAACTTTACCATATCCTTACAGATGAACGCTACCATGGGCTCAGCCTTAATGGTGTCTGATTTATCGTTCAGAAGAAATTGATTAGACATGATTTCATACCTGGCTGCAATCTACCCATAACTTCTCTATTCCTTACCACCGTATTTCAGAAGAGGTTTCGACATAAAGGACATGTGGAATTATTACTCGTACTAAACCAACGATATAAACAAGCAGAGTGGAACTTCTTCTTGCACGTTTTGCAAGATAGGGTAGGTAATGAATAGTTCGAACCATGAATGACCGAAAAACAAATCATACAATCGTCTACGCCCTCAAATTTCTTATCCACATTACGTTTCCATAATAAAAGACCGTCCAGTATTGTGCCATTCTGAAAAGTACGTGAAGTTGGTGAGTTTGATAAAGTTTACTAAAGATTACAGGAGCGTTGGTGATACAAAGGTTCATGCCTGGGGCCGGTTGTATAAAAAAGTGATTAAAGTTAACTATGGTTAAGTGGAAACGTCATCCAATAAGAAGCGCGTATTTGAGAGTTGATCACTATTTAACTACAAAATAGTGATTAAAAAAGTGATTAGGAGTTTTATACAACCGGCCCCTGAGCTTTTAATCAGTCACATTCGAGGAAAGTGCTTTCAATAATGAATTGTATAGATATTGCGGGAACTACCTGGCTCCTCCGCGACTTTTTCCTTTGTTGGCATCGCGCTTGCTGACGTGATAAGCGATGCCGACACACTGAAATGAATATAACTGGAACGCTACCTTCAGATAAACTGCCTATCTTTCTCTTGAGGCCAAATCTTACCCCCAGACACGCGTGTCTGGAGGTCAAGACACGCGTGTTTATAGCATGATTGACTGATCGAGCGCTCTTCGCTTGCGAGACTGGCCTTCAAAGTTTGCCTTCAAATTTCCGGTTGGAGGTAGCATTCCAGTTATATTCATTTCAATGTGGCGACAAAGGAAAAATTGCTTCACGCGAATACATTCGCCTAGTGAAAAACGGCTGAAGAATTGCAAAACACTAGGATCACTTAACTCACCTGATGCATAAGGAATGTAGTAAGCTGCATCATCCACAACCGCCATTGGTTTAATTTCACACCAACCCTCTTTCCACAGGTGACGTTAATCAACCCCAGCGGATAACTGGATGATAAGCTTACAATGAGTTCAATAGATATATCCTCGATCTTATAGTACGCAATCACCTCTCGAGTACTGGATCTAGTCACGATCTCCATGTTGTCGTACGTTGCAGTCGCTTTTTGAATGGTTTGTATCTCCTTTTCACACAGAAGTGGTGAGATGTACGATGTCGTGTACCTGGTGAGGTACAACATGTTTAGTTAGCAACTTGCCAGTTCTTTAAAACAAGGGCGGATTTTCATTTTTTTAAAGGTGGGGTGGGAAAATGTCTAATGGGGTGCAAGCGGCACCACTGAGCTTTGGCAGGGGTTAGGCGTTTGGGTTAAAGACTTTCACACAAAATAGGAGGAGTGAAGCGAAATTTTGGTGGGGTTGAACACTTTATAAGAGGGGTTAGAGACACTCTAGGGGGTTATCCCCCTAACCCCCAGTAAATCCGCCGACGCTTTAAAGCAAGTCATCGAGGAGGAAACTGGCATTCCTTTCACATATTCAGAGTCCGTTCCGTAAAATATTTCTCACAAGTCCTTCAGAATTTACCTATACAAAATTCCTACTGTGATCACAGAAACTTTGATAGTGTAAACTAACTACCAACATTTTCCAATTCTAAACTACTGCTCTTCCCTTTTCACACGTTATCAGACAAAGAAAACAGATTATCGATGTGGGAACAACTTACTTCTCCACAACCATTGCATATTTCTTCTCCAAATTATTCCACCATTGTCTCACAAGCGCAGGCAAAGTTCTCAGTAGATCATAGTAAGTTTCAAATGCCAAATTATGAACAAACTCCTCTGCTAACAAATATTTTTCCTCTAAACTTGATTCCTCCACAAGGCATCTCTTTTCCCTCGGTTTCTTGGGCAATATCCTGAATACTATTCCCAATAGTTCATTCAAGTATTTCTCGCGACGCAGATAATTAGCATATCCCGCGCGGAGTTCCTCATTGGAGTTGGTAAAATGTACGAGCAATAGTTTCCAAGCCAGAAGATAGATACGAGTGATGTGTGAAGCTTCGTGGTCGTCTTCCATATCCAGGGATTCTCCGAAAGGTACTTCGGCTTCAGACAAGATGAACGAGAGCTTGGTTTGGTTTTTTGTGAGTAACTCAATCAGGTCAGACGGTGGTGATCTATGTATGAAAAGAGAAAGGACGCATTGTCCTTTTCAGATATTTATCATATAACTTTATTTAATAAGAGTTGTTGCTGCACCAGGGATGGATTCACTGGGGGGGATGGAGTTATGGTACTCACACACAAAACTATTTAACTCACTTGCAAGGTTCATCATGATCGTCTTCTCCACCTGACTGGCCTTCTTCTTCCTTGGGAGTTTTAACAGAGGGAATAACTCTATATACACAAATAGAATGAAATCAGAAAATGCTATATTGTTATATGTTGCGCCAGACGAATTAAAAATCTCTGGTAAGAAATGGTAAACATTGTTGATGGTTTATAGAAAGTTGCAGTACCTCAGTAGAAGTCGATAGGCAGCTAACTGGAAAGCACTGTAATTTGATTTCAAATATGGTAAAAATTTCCGAACAAAATCTTCTTCCCAAGTCAAACATTCAGCGGTCTTCTCACCAGTACTTGATGTTATATACTCTTTAAGATTGTCTGTAGTTAAGTAACAGCAGGCAGCGGATAGCGTCTCGCTCAGGCGATGATGACATACTGAGAGTTGGTGACCGCTAGAATTATCGGCATCTGTAATAATATAATAGAACAAATTTTCGTGACGTGACAAGATTCATCCCGAGCTGGCCCGGCTCGTATGAACAGCTGCTTACCTGCAATTCCTGACCACAGTCGGAGCAGATTACCAGAAGCTGAAACACTAAAAAACTCCCGCCATTCATCAGAAAGTTTCTTCAACACTGTTCGATCAGCATCCACATTGACTTCTGCTTGCGCTGAATTAGTTGTTTTGCAAAGATTCTTGGCAACAACTTCAATCATTTGGCAAACATGATTCGTCATGGCACTGACATGGTTGTTGACCATGGCACTCTCTTGACAGCTCTACATACGAAATAGCGCAAAGGTATTTTATGACAATCAGATGTTTCTCACTTGGAGAAGATTATTGGTGTAACCTGTCTTGTGTCTGAACTACCAGAAAAAAAAATATTAAAAAGCTTTCGGCGTTCCAAAGCAATGCCCTCTCTACGGTAAACTCCATCTGAGACCAGAAGGTAAAACAATATATACATATACAAACCTGTAGCCAATCCAACATGGAACACAGTATCATATCCCACAACTCACTTTCCATACTTTCTGAAAAATTCATAACGGCCATCTTCATAATTCTCATAATAGCCAAATTCAGAGAAATCAGCGATACTTCCACATCGTCCAGACAGCAACTGAAAAGCAGTTGGTCGGTCATTGTCTCTTGACGAGTTTTTATATCTTTCAGTACTTCAAGCAAAGTGAGTCGACACTCCAATGCTGCTATATCGGAATCTTGCGACAGATGAATCCATCTTTCTAAAGCACTTGAGAGGACGCTATAGCAAAACATCTGACCTGGAGAATAAGAACAACGTACTGCTACATACTTCTTAGTAATTAGTTAGTTAATTAGTTAACTAATTAGTTCTAAATAAGTAGTTAAATAATTAGTGACATAATTAGCTAGTTGTAGCGTGGTAGCTAGTTACTTGGCTAGCTTGTTAGATAGTTATTTGGTGAGCTAGAATCAATAATGACCGATCCTTTACCTGTGACATTACTAGCATCAATCTCCCCCAACATCTTAGAGTAATTTTCCACAATAACTTTCAAGTTGTATATCGAAGTCTCCACGCCCAATAAACATTGCAAAGTTTGTAATTTCTGCTCATTGTAATCCCTTTCCTCAGACATCATAAGATCGACTAGAAAATGTGACATAGACTCGTCATTAATACTAGCAGTCATCACAGATTTCAAAGTAAAAGACCAAAGACCGCCTTCGGATTTCGATATTGCAAGCAAACGACTTGATAAAGAAGCTCTAGATATTTCAGTTAAGGCATTGAATAATGGTTGAAGGTTTGTGTCCATTGCAGCAAGAATGGTACGGGATAATCTTCCGCCTCGTGTGACGACTGTTTGCTTGAGGTACTAAAAAGAAAATAACAGATGAGTGTAAACCAATAAATGAAATTAACGGAGCTTAGAAGCGCCATCGGGTGGCCATCATCCCAAATTGGTCCATTACTATACAAGTTTTATATCAGCTCAAACTGTTCTCTCTAGAGATCCAGTGAAAGCCGTGCCCTTTTGACCAAATAGATAACAGTTAGAGATTCAGTTTAATTCAACAGTTCTGAGTTGACCAACCACAATGCTTACTGAGTGCACACATACTTACCTCTCTTAGCCACAACAATTCGGTAAACATCACCCACTCATATCTATCAGCATCGTCATCTTGTGGGAAGTTTGTTGTGGAGTATCGTTGTTTAAAAACACGAGAAAGGAATAAACATAACATCTGATGTGATGTAAGGTGTTCTGGATCGTTGACACATGTGTTGTTTGGAAACTGTGTGAAACTTAAACTGCCATCTAGGAATGGAATGACTGCCCATGTGGACTAGAAAATAAACAGACATAGAGTCAAGGACAAGTGTGCACTAGCCACCCCACAGGAAACAATCACATTTACCTTTGACAACGTGTCATCTCTTAAGTGACCCCAGTCTAAATCTGACGGTGATAATTTCCTTAAAAATTTTCTAAAATTCTCGTAATCGTTTTTAGATACCGAGTCGATTACTTCTAAAGCAGCATCCGTAAAAACAGAGAACCTGTAGTAATAAGAACAAGATTATGAGCAAGGTCCAAACTATAAGGTAATATTCTTCAGAGAAATTTCGATTCCTTAAAGTGGAAACGCTGACAAAATGACAGTTCAGTTGAAACTGGAACGGTGTGTGCTAGCGAAGTGATTACATTAGTATCACAACTCACTTTTCGAAGGTGATGGGGTCACCGGTGCACAGAAAATCTCGGATTTGTTGACCAGTTTGTGATATAACCATGTCAGTCCAGGATGTGTCAGACATGGCAGTATCAATCAAAGAATTCCAACACTGAGTAACATGAGCTGTAAGAAAATCAAAATAAAAGAATAAGGTATGGGGATATGAACGAAAAGATCAAACTTAAGCTAATCATAACTGCCAAGTATCAGCGCATAATGATATGATATTCTTACTTTGTTCTTGTCCTCGAAGTCTCAACTGAAGAACATCCATGAACACATTATTCAGCAATGCTTCATACTGTTGATATAAAGCAAAGGAGAAATGTTATCAATGACTTCTACCTTCGTGAAGGCTGGTTTACACTAGTCAAGATTTGTAAGAAATGTTTAAGGAAACTGATAGTGTGAATTTAGCCTTAACAGCGACATATTATACCATACACACCTGACGTGAAGTGACTTCCTTGTTCTGAATATATTTCTCAATGAGTTGAACAACGGAAATTATATTTGAAGAAGCAACGTTTTCTTGCGAGAGAACAAGGTGGAAAACTTTGAATATTTCACTTGCCGCATTCTCGTTGAAGAAAAATTCTAATAAGTGTGAATGTAAAAAACATAGATCCAAAGTTTTCCACAAAAATCTCTCGCTACTTGTATCTACTGTTTCCTCGTCGAAGCTGGATAAAGACTTTTTCAGCACTTCTGCAAATTTTGTCCCAATCTGAATTCCATGCAAGTATGACCAATTAAGATAATAATCCGCTTTAAATATCTAAAAGACAACAGGATAAGATAAAGTTCTAAAAGACAATAGGATAAAGTCATTATCAACTGAGGTAGTTATTCCATAAGGTCAAATCAGACAGAAAATTGTGGTCACATTACCTCGTTAACAATCAGATACAGCAGATCAGGTGAAGAGTTGATCTAAAGATGTCACAATATTCATCAAATTAACCAATTCATTTATACTGGATAGCTATAGTAATAAGGCCATCCCATCTGTATTACTATGGAAAGAAATTAGTCTACCCGGAGAAACCTGCGGAGTTTGGTAGTCTCATATGCAATTGAAGAGAAATTACATAGCTGCATATTGTAGGAATGAAACCCAAGTCGCAACGGTGAAAGGCATATTAGTACTAACCACCATGCTCCATCACACAATTTTTGACATGCATTTTTTTTCCTTACCTGAAACACACGTTCAAGAACACATTTCTGTTCACTGTCGTCAATTTCAACAAGAAGCAGGAACAGCAACTGTACGGTACACGACAACCATTTTTCACTTTGTTGACCTTTGTCCAGAAGATGTAAAACCAACTCATCAATACACCGTGTACAAACGGCAGGATGTTGAGCATCACTTGAAGTGCCACTTGTGAAGTCGCTTGCACAAAGTGACTTCACGGTAATGAGAATGTCATTTAATAGAGAAGTGGAGAAAAAATCGTGGACCAATTCAGTTACAAGAACAAGATCAGTTTCAGAGTTGTCTGACCACACTCTCTCAAGACATGAACACACAGTTTTGCTCACAGTGGCCAGCAGTCTCCCTCCATAGAGTAAGTTGATGTCTACATCAGAACCTTTGGTATGTCTTTTAGTTTTGATTTTAGTGGTGGTAGATTGATCTTCGCTGTCACTTGGTTCATGGAAACGGACTTTTGATGGTTCAGATTCTTGTAGTGATTGTTTTGATTTTAGACAGGATAGGAGGTTAACAATTGATTGGAATGTGGGAGCCATATCCTAGACAAGATAGAAATAATGGGTGGTGAAGTATGGCATATGGCGCCATATGCTACAGTTGTATGGTATGGTATGGTATGGTATGGTATGGTATGGTATGGTATGGTATGGTATGGTATGGTATGGTATGGTAAGGTATGGTATGGTAAGGTAAGGTATGGTATGACATGGTATGGTGTGGTATGGCATGGTAAGCAAGGTATCAAGTATGGTATGGTTTTGAATGGTTTGGAAATGTATGGTACAATATAAGTCTATGTTAATTGGGAAGGTATATATAAAACATGGCATGACACATGTTCCAAAATTACCTTTTCCGAACATAGCATTTTATCTTGAATTAATTGATCGAAAACCTCCCAAAAATTGTCCTGAATCTCTGCGTCCTCAGCTGTATCTCGTAAAAAATCCGCCAGACGTTCGTAAAGCAAAGAAGAAGATAGACGCATCTGTGGCTTGGCAGCAAGTGACATTTCAATCACATTGGTTAACTGGAAAAAATAAATTGACAAAATGTTAGTACAGGAGGAAACCAAAGTACTCAGAGAAAACCAGCATACTCTCTCTCAATATGCGACGTATGCAAATTGAACCCTGGTCACAAATGTGAAAGACATATGATGTCACCAACAATGCCAAACCATGACTTTTTCATGTTACTCTGAGTGTATACCCACACCGGGCAGGCTGAAAACCTAACCTGACTATATTCACCTGAGTACATAACATCAAAACACACACAAAAAATATCATGATCATAGAACACATTGGTATCGAAGGTACTAGACTTATTGTAGTTCCGAAATACCACACACTCGAACAGACTTGACCACGTAGCTCAGTTGGCAGACCATTGGACTACTATCCCAAAGGTCGCGGGTTCGATTCCCACCGTGGTCAGGTTAACTTTTCAGCTTACCTGGATATACACTCAGAGTAACATCAAAAACATTATGTTCACCTGAGTACATAACATCAAAACACACACAAAAAATGCCTTACCATATTGATAACATCAGTTCTAAGCTGTTCCATATTATTCTTATCTACTTCAATCTGCCAGTGCCTTGATCCAAATGATATAAAGTATTTCACGCAGTCCATGAAAGATGACAACACTGCTTTACACTCTGAAGGACTTTGTTGTGTTTTGACAAGCTTTAAACCATCAACAGTTTTCTCAAGCAACTTCTGAGCGAAACCCGAACTTGGAAAAACGACCTGCCGAGCATAAGAATAAAAAATTGATGTTTCTTTCCTTGCATTACTGTATTCAAGCTACAAACCTGCGACGAAGGACCTTGCATCCCTATCAATCCAAAGCTTTCTTATATCAAAGTCGTGGACCACACAGAAGATTATTCTATTCTAGTACTCACTTCTTCTGGTAATGTACTGATAAATGGCAATACGCTGATCATAACTACATGAGCATTGCCATAAGCAGCATTAGATAAGAACAGCCAAAACTTGGGTAACACAGCTTTCTCCATGTTCACATATTTCCAACAATCCTAATGAGTAAAAAGTTTAAAACGTTTATTTTCACCTCTTAGTAAGCCAGTGGTCGGACAAAACAACTACTCACAGATACCTTTTATCAATTGATATGTAATGTAACCTAGCTGGAAAGGCTTTTCATTTATCTCAAAGTGGTAAACACATTACGTAAACTAAACTAAACAACACTGAATAGGTCAGTATGTATACCTTCATCCTAGTGACAAGTTGCAACACAGCCTCCCACAAAGGACCCGAGACAATGGCATCTGCTTCATCCAAGGAACCCAGTACAATGGGACATACAGAGCTTGAACATGATTCAATAATACTTGGCTGTCTTTGACAGTAGGTAGATATGAGGAAAAAGAAAGATGCCCTGATCTAGAAGGAAACAGCTACTATGTCACTTTCAATGCATTGCAATAGTATGGAGTGCAAATGAGTAAAATTTATAGTGATAATATAATATAGTATAATCTACAATAGAATGCAATATAATGCAATACTGTACAATACAATTGTACTGTATTGAACTCTTTTGTAATGGTAATATAGTGTGCTGTAGTGTAATATACTGTACATTCCTGTAATCTATCACACTGTACTGTATTGTAATATACAGTTTTGTACTGAACTGTTAAGCCCTTTAATACTGTATTGTATTGTATTGTGTATAGAATATAGAATAGAAAAACTTTATTTAAACACGTTGACCCCGTCAACTTAAGCTGATTTCCACGGGGGAAGTGTGCAAAATATCTTTACATAACTATATAAAAGTACGTTTAACAAGAACACAATCTACTTATTTACAATGAGCTAAATTAAGAAGGTAGTTAGGCTATTTACAGGAAATCCTCTATATACATGCACGTACTTTATTGCGCTTTTTAAATGTCAATGCAGGTAGCAATTTTCTTTTTAAACAAATTAAGGGATGTACTTCCCCTAATTTCTTTTGGAATTGAATTCCAAAGGAATGCACCATCGTACATAAAACTTTTTTTCACATTATTTGTACGTGGTTTTGGTAAGTGAAGGCCACTTGAAATATCCCGGAGGTTATAGTTTGTTAATTCACTTTTATACGAAAACAGATTAGTAAGTGAATTTGGACCCATATTATTTAAAAGTTTATACATCATTATATAGTAGTCCTATATAATATATATAATATATAATATATATAATATATATATATATATAATATATATAATATATATAATAATATATATAATATATATACATAGTATAGTATAGTAGTCCTATAGAATACAATATGTCATAAATGCTTTATAAATGCTATAAATTGACATTATAACCAACCTAAAATTGTAAACTTAAGATGATAAAACAGATAAACCTTGATTCAAACCTGAGGGGATTTATGTCTTCCAAGTTTCCAGAATTTCTTCTCTGCTATCAGGCTGGTGTGATAGTGAACTATCTCATTACTGATATCTTCATCAACCATCTTAAGAAATTTTCCAAGAGCTTGTAGCGATGCGGCAATCACTCGAACATATTTTGCACTCCTATCTTTGTCATCTACAACACTAGAATAACCCAATGTTTGATGAAATCATACACTTTCTTCAGTATCAATGTTAAGTATGTTTGCGGTGGTGACGGTGGCATTTCTTTTAAAAGAATTCTGGTACTATATTATGCCTTCAGTAATGCATATATCGTAGATGTATTTGCATGGTGTAATTTATTGTACAGTTAATAAAACCAATCCTGGTTGTACTTACTCTGGATCACTGAGTGTTTCTGCCGTCTGGTTCATTAGATTGTCTACTAGATACTACAGAAAATCAGCAGATAGATGCAATAAATTAGAATTATTATATAACTATTTATCTATTTTTATTTATTTATTTCTTCATGTATGTATGAAACGCAGAGGTAGAGTTATATATTATATCAAGCTTCTTCTAACGTTTTCTATTTGTCAACAAGCTTTTGTAAAGTTTATGCTACCATAAATATATATGATTTTAAGCACCTCGTTAATTTCCTTCTTACAAAAGCCCAGTACTTCAGCTTGCTTGTTTTCAGAGAAAGCAGCTGTGAATGCTTTCTGTGCAGCTGTCGCAACTGGCAGATACGCATCGCACTGTGAACACATCCATACACCCGTCACACTTTTCAAATGTGGTGCAAAATTCCTGCCAACTCTTGATGTCATTTGATTCATTGCATGTTGTGTTGCCTCTCGCACACGGTAATCAATATCCTAGGTATTTCAAACACAATCTCAATGCTGTCAACTTGATCATATAAAGTATACAGCCAATTAAAAAAAGTTGCCCTTTGCAAACCGTAAACTCTAAACTTTAAACTCTAAGCGCGCAAAGCTTAATGGGAGTTTCAAGCTTAGCAGTTGAATATTGCAGCTATTTGTGAATGAATTGTTCTGTAAGGAGATATTTACCATGTCTCTAAGAAATGGGCCCCATATATGATTTATAAACTGATTAAATGATGCTCCCATTATGCTTTGCACGCTTAGAGTTTAAGGTTTACAAAGGACAACCTTTTCTGAATTAGCTGTATATGTTTGGTATTGAACTCACTTTAGGCTGTGTTACACAAACCAATTGACCTTAGAAGTCCTTACATCACATCACTGTCAAACAATGAGTAGTTGACCCATATGTATCCGACATCGCATTGAAAATGGCATGATGTCCGCACTTCAAAGGTCAATTTTTGAGGCAGAGTTAAATGTACTCCCACTTGCCAAACTAAAGGTTGCTATAATTAGTACACCAGCAGGGTGCGATCATTCAAGATTTCTAGTCGTACCTGACTGGTACGCCAATGGTTGTTGCCGCGTATTTGCGCTAGAACAAACTCAGTACTCAATGCTCAATGTGTACTTAGTCTTTAAAAATAAGGTTCATAAAGTACAGGTTTCTGAAAAGTATGTTCAGACTACGAGATAGCAAACGGAGTTTTGCTATTTGAAAAGGGAGTTTTGCTATTTGAAAAGGGTGTTTTGCTATTTGAAAAGGGAGTTTTGCTATTTGAAAAGGGAGTTTTGCTATT
>CACRXK020000822.1:0-66757 GCA_902702795.2 Paramuricea clavata
CACTCTTTTATATATATATATATATATATATATATATATATATATATATATATATATATATATATATATATATATATATATATATACCGGGTGTCCCAAAAAAAGTACTCCGGTTTGATTTATAATAACTTCTAAACAAGTAAAGCTATCAAACAGAAATAACTTGCATTAAATAGAGGAAGGACTAACTTAGATTTTGATATATTACAGTTGTATTTTACCTAAAATTTCACGGAGATATTAATGTTCAAAATCGGGAGCATATTTTGGGATGTGTCTAAAATTAGCGAAAATCGCCATATCAAATATTAAGTCCAGCGTTTGTTTGCTTAATGACATATAAGGCTAACTTGTATTTCAGCGAATTGTAGTTAGGGTTTGTAAGGGATATGGCGTAGATTTAGACATCTTACATGTAAGTATTAGCTCATTGTTTCCTGAAATATGAACGTTCGTAATTATGCAAGTATTTATAGGTCTTTACAAACTTAAAGGTACATGCAAGACCATGCAAGGCAGGCGCTAAATTTTTTTCTTAAATAGCCCAAATTTTTATGTTTTTTTATGAGCTCAAAACAGAGTTGATTATTTATCGGTTAGAGCAGGATCAATATTATTTTTCAGTGAAGGAAATAATATTGCTTTTTGCAAATACACATCGCAGTATCAACGCTACTATTTTGTTAGCAACCACAATAATTTATTACAACCAGAGACAGCCGAAATATTTTTTGGGATCAAACCACGAAGGCAATTATCCACCAACGAACAATCGTCAGTTAGTGCGAAATCACCAACAAAACCAAAGAATAAAGTGAACAATGAAAGGAAGATTGAAAATAAGATTCTCAACCTATCATCGCGTGAACTTTCGATCGATGAAATATCATTACTGAAGAAAGGGTTAACATTTACACCAACGCCATCTGCAAACAAAAAGAAACTTAAGAACGATGTTCAAGAATTTGGAAGAAAATTACGTTTGATGGAGTATAACAATGATAACCAGCAAAAAATATCGGACAACTCTATTGTGAAAAACAAGTAAAATTTTGTACCTCCAAAACCACAAGATAAATATCTGGACACGTTCCTTAATGCACTATCTGACTATCCTGAAAATACACCAACAACAAACCACAAAAACAATTTAATTAAGTAAAGGCGAAAGAACGGCACTTGAAAAACTTATAAACGATAACAACATTATTATAAAAGAAGCAGATAAAGCTGGCGCAACAGTAGTGATGGATAAAAGATACTATAAAGATAAAATAGATGAACTACTATAGAAAACGGTAATCAGGATGAGACCATGAAGAAAATCAAAAAACATTTGGAAAAATTTCAACAGGAAACAACCAAAACTGAAAAGAAATATATACACAAATTTGCATCAAAGACCTCCAATTTCTACGGACTTCCGAAGATCCATATGTGTGAATTGATTACTAGAGCAATAACGGAACAGAAGAGAGAATACGTTAAACTTCCTGCACCAGCCAGTTTGAAATTCCGACCAATTGTAGCTGGACCTCAATCTCCAACGCACCGCCTAAGGCAACTTTTTGGATATAATTCTCAAGCCACTTTGCCAACATGTGCCCTGTTTCATCAGAGATGACATTGATTTTCTGAATCACTTGCCAAAAGAAATCCAAGAAGACACATTACTCGTTTCATTTTATGTTGTAAGCCTTTATACTAGTATTCCGCAAGACCTTGGACTAACTGCCATCGAATACTGGTTAGACAACTACATGAACAGTTTACCACGGAAATTCTCAAACGGCTTTGTATTTGAATCAATCTCAATTATTTTAAAAGGAAATACATTTAATTTTGACGAAAAACATTACCAACAGCTACAACGGACGGCAATGGGAACAAAAATGGCGCCGACCTACAGTACATTAATCATGGGATACCTGGAAACCCAATTATACGAAAAATATGGGGAAACGTTTAGAAACGAAGATTTGGAAGAACTGATAGGGACATTTAAAATATTTTTAGACGATTGTTCTTACTTTGGAAGCGACCAATAGAAGAACTACATATTTTTCACGAATTATTGAATAACCTCCACGATAAAATTAAATTCACCATGGAAAGAGACGAAAAATAACTTCCATTTCTGGATGTACTAGTTTACAAAGAGGATAAAAAGCTACACACAGATATATTTTATAAACCGACGGACACGCACCAAAATCTAAACTTTAATTCCTGCAATCCAAAGCATACTAAACGCAATATCCCGTGTTCGCTGGCTAGAAGGATCTGTACCATAGTATCGAAATCTGAAATACGGGACAAAAGAAGGGAAGTACTTGAAAATTTTCTCACGCCGCAGAACTACCCATTGAAACTAATCAAACATAGTATTAGTCAAGCGAAGTCATTTACAACTACAGAACGTCGTCAAACCAAAACCCGTTCTAGTGAAAACTCGAATGTCTTGCCACTGGTGATAACACATATCACAGCAATCGCTGCTCTTCAACAGAAGTACAACTTGGTGAAAGAAAACATCAACCGATTTACTTTTCGATGTAACCATGAGTAGCTTTGACGGGGCTGAGACATGCGAGTTAGTGGGATCTTATCTTCTATCACAACTAACGGCAGAGTACGGCAATGATATCGGTCTGTACAGAGATGACGGCCTCGCAGCCTTTGACAAAACACCGCGCGAAATCGAGATCATTAAGAAAAACATTTGCAAAGTTTTCAGTGACAATAACTTGAAAATAACCATCGAAGCCAACAAAAAATGCGTTGACTACCTAGACATTACACTTGATCTCAGATCGTCATCTTACAAGCCATACATGAAACCCAGAAATACACCGCTATATATCAACCACAACAGCAACCACCCGCCACCAATACTACGCAGCATACCAGATGCTGTCAATGAGAGGCTATCAAACATATCCTCTGATAAGCAATCCTTCGAGTCGGCTGTGCCCCCATATCAGGAAGCCCTTCCAAAGAGCGGTTTTAACTATGCCCTCAATTACAATCCCCAGCCACCAAAACCTAAACGCAATAGAAACAGAAACGTGATATGGTTTAACCCTCCCTACAGCACCAACGTTTCCACCGACATTGGTCACAAATTCCTGCAAGCTATTGATGAATGCTTCCCACCAAACCATCCTCTACATAAACTATTCAATAGGAACAACCTTAAGTTGAGCTACAGCTGTATGCCCAACGTGCACAATATCATCACGGCGCACAACAGAACCATGCTCGATCGCAAGCAGCCCGAGGCTACTAAAAATCCCGATAGGAAGTGCAATTGCCGCCAGGAAGAATCCTTCCCCTCCCCGGCAAATGTTTAACCGAAAGCGTTGTGTACCAAGCCACAGTAACGAGAGAAGACAACCAGCAGAAAGAAACCTACGTTGGACACACAGCGGGCCCATTTAAAGTGAGATACTATAACCACACAAGCTCGTTCAGGAATCCGGAACATAAACATTCAACCGAATTGAGTAAATATATTTGGCAGTTGAAACAATCCAACATACAATACTCTATCCCCTGGAAAATTTTAAAGAAATGTAAGGCCTACTCAAACAAAACAAAACGTTGTAAATTATGCCTGCATGAAAAGTTTGTTATAATTTTCTATCCCAAATTAAGCTCTTTGAACTCAAGAAACGAACTGATATCCGCATGTAGGCACAGGAAAAAATTCCTGCTCTGCAGCCAATAGCTCAGGTTGGCGTGTGAGTGTGGCATGAGTGTGGCAAGCTTAGTTTGCCATACGAAACAAATTTGTCGTGAATAAATGTTTTAAACGAAGTAACTCAAGTTTGTCTTTTATACATATATATATATATATATATATATATATATATATATATATATATATATATATATATATATATATATATATATATATATATATATATATAATGATGTAATGATATAATGATATAATGTAACCCATGATTGAATTTTAATTGAAAGCTAGAACGATTAAAATGTTTATTTTCGGAGTTATCGATGTTTTATATTTTATTAAAATACTCAATTGTTAACGTAATTATCCTGTAGAGTACTTGATATTTTGTGAAGTCAGACTTGTTTTATAAACGTGGATAAAAGATAATCGCATATCGTATCATGTCATGTCATGTCTTGCCATGTGACGTCATGTCACGTCACATCATATCATGTCGCAAAGTATCGTTCTATCGCAACTAACATATCATATCACTTAATTCTCTTTTGTTAATTAAATAGAACTGGTGGAGGAAGAGTCCGAAACTGACCAAATGACAGTCCCAGTAATTCCGCTTCGTCAACGACGTGCTATTGCGCAAACATTGTCAATAGGGAGTGGTGGGAGCGGCTGTGGCAGTGGAAGTGGCAGCGGCAGCGGCAGTGGCAGCGGCAGTGGCAGCGGCAGTGTCAATTGCACTGTCCAGGAAGGTGAGCATCTGAACTTTTAAATAAATTTTATTTCTGATGGATTTACCCAATTAACGGAGAAATATTTATCTCAACTTCGTTACGGACCAAATAGGGAAGTTTCATATTAATAATGCAATAGGAGTAATTGTTACTTTTTCGACCACTGACACGAAAATGTACATCATTTTTAATGCAAATATCCAGCAACATTATATCCAGCACGTTATAGGATGGATATTTTGATTTTAATTTTTGGCATATTTATATTACCTAACCCGTTGGAGAAATCACTAGCGAGGGACGCAATTATGTGATACAGGACAGGATCGAACAAAATTTCGGGTAGAGCACAACAACTGGACTGGCATAATAAAATAGCAGTCCGCATATAAAATTACTACACAGGGCCTATATATATATATAGTTTCGCACAATTAGGTATAATACATATATAATAAAAAGACATTTAAAATTTCCATCTACCAGCTGTACTCACACCCATATCTGGCAGTCCGCCTTTTCGTCGGCTTAATATCCACATTGTTTCAATATAGGCTACAGACGTGCATTAATCATTTCGATTTGTTAAGTTTGTTCATTAATCAATCATTTTATTTTTTTGTTAAATACATTTATCAAAACTGTTTTAAGAACATTTCTCTAGTAACCCCCCCCCCTCCCTTCTTCAACTGAAGTTCGAACATAACCCCTCCTTCGACGACTTTCAAAATTTTGTGACCCCTCATCAAAATCATCCACCACCCCAAAAATAATGACCATTCCCTTAAAAATAATGTGCGCCTGATTTACTCGCCGACATTAATGATTGTAGATGACAATGAATGCCTGTCATCTCCATGCGGAAATAACGCAACATGTAACAATACAGAAGGATCATTTAACTGTACCTGTGACCAAGGTTTCGTAGGGAATGGATTAAATTGTTCAGGTAAGATTGCGCTATCCTTTTTAAAGTCGCATTCCAATCAGTCTTCCCGAATTATTAAAAAAAAATCACATTATTTAGATCAGTTTATCTGCAGAATAAGCCTTGCTCAGTTAAGAATTTACATTTTCAGGTCAGTTTCGACAGTAGGACATCAGATCACCCTAATCTACAAACATAGCGACATATAATCTTCAGAAATGTCTTACCGATTTCTCAGTTTACTTTAATTAATTTTAAAAATCTGCAAGAATCTTATAAAATATTATAAAATCTTCTGAACTGTTTATTGAACTTGTCCGTTCAATTTAATTAATTAATTTAATTATAGACCAATTAACACAAATTATGTGCTCCTGATTTATTCGTCGACCTTAATGATTGTAGATGTCAATGAATGCCTATCATCTCCATGCGAAAATAACGCAACATGTAACAATACATTAGGATTATTTAACTGTTCCTGTAAACAAGGTTTCGAAGGGGATGGATTAAATTGTTCAGGTAATATAGTGCTATAGCCCTCTTCAAGTTGCGTTCCAATTAGTCTTCCTGAAGTATTAAAAAACCCACATCATTTAGATTAGTTTCTGTTATTAGTTTCACCCTTCCTCACTTAAGAAGTTACACTTTCAGGTAGGTTTTTATATTAGGACATCAGGTCACCTTAATCTACAAACATAGCGATATAAAATCTTCAGCAATGTCTTACCAACTTCTCATTTTATTCCAATTAATTTAACAGATCTTCAGAAATCTTATAAAATCTTATAAAATCTTTAGAAATATTTTACCGTTTTTTTTTGTTTTTTTTGTCTTTTTTTGCCTTGGCATAGAGACTGTAGTAACACAATTTACTAACCTCGAAATTTCTCCCCAACGGCAGGTATTTTCCGCGGGTGGCGGGTAACGGGTAGCGGGTGACGGGTAGCGGGTAACGGTTAGCGGGTGACAGATAGCGGGTGACGGGTAGCTCGTGTGTTGCGGATGGCGGTGGTTCTCGTAGTTCATATGTTGAACACATAGAATAATTTTCGCAACCTCGTTCCCAGGGCTTTCGTATGAGGGCGAGGCGGAGAGACGAGAAAGCCCTGGTCTGGGCCGATCACGTGACTACCAAAATAAGGATATATTTGACAGCTACTGGTCAAGGAGTGGCGATACATTCTTAACTGGAAATTATAATATACAAGTCTTCGAAACAAAAAAACAGCTAAAATCGATATTATTTATTTGTAGCGAAGTTTGGCACAAATACCTATATTTCTGGAGATTTTCAACCACATTGACAGGCAAAGCCAAAGGAAACATCTGTATCTCAACATGATTTCCAAGTTGCATCTAGCTAGGCGTCTCAAGTGGTGATTCACACGAAATTTGGTTTCTCTCGTCTTTAACAACATGGCTATTCCCTTTAATATTTGGTTTAAATAATTATGCTCTTAGGTCTGACTTAGTTCGATATAAATAAACACAAATATAAAACCTCGGGATTAATTACCTGTTTACGCTGCATGTACAGGAATATACGGTTCGCTTCGATCGCCGGACACCAATGCTTGCCTACAAATGTTATCCCTTTCACAATCTTTGTTTTATTTTATCGTATAGTCGCAATTTTCAAGTATTCGGGGTATTCTGAAACTGTAAAACTGGGTGTCGTGACTAGCGAATTTTGTGCAGACTACATCGGCCTACGGCGTAGAGCTATTTAGATAAACAGGGCATAAATTAGCAGTTTCATTTTATTGTTAGTCTTGTTTTTATTTGTCAGTATGGAATATTGTAAAATAAAAAATTACTACAATGCAATACGCGTAATATTTCATCAAACATCTGCAGTACATTATAATTACTGCACAAGGAAAACTGCGCAGTAGTCTACCGACTATAAAGTAGACGTTTCTTGTTTTTTCAGGAAACATCACAGCTTACGTCAACATAGCTTTTGAGTTTTGTAACCGGCCGAGCCGAAAGTAGCTTAATCATGCAGTCGAGAAAACCGAAAACTTCTTACTTTGAAAGATTATTTTGCAAAATACACTCGTACACACAAGAATCATAAAAATACATATGTTGAAATTGTTATTATCAACTGTCAAGTTCTGCTATTTTTAGACAATATGGTGTTAGCAAATCAGAATGCAAAATTGACCCGCCCAGACCAGGGCTTTCTCATCTCTCTGCCTCACCCTCATACGAAAGCCCTGGGAACGAGGTTGAGTAAATTATTCAATGCCATGTTCAAGATGTGAATTACGAGAACCACCGTCACCCGCTACGCACGCGCGACCCGTCACCCGTCACCCGCTACCCGTCACCCGCAACCCGCCACCCGCGGAAAATACCTGCCGACTCCCGAACCTCTTTGTTGAAGAATTAACACGCGATAAAATAACTATTCCGGTAGCAAGTAACCTGAAGTTCAGGCCCTAATCACAGAATAGGGCCTGACACAAAACCTATCTAAACTGTGGGATTCCCGTCCATCTGGTGGACGGGAAATCTGATTGGTTGATCAGGAGCATGAAGGATTTTGATTGGTTGCAAATTCACATAAAGAACAGTTTTAAAAGTAGCTCGGTCAAGGCGACAATTAATATGAAGGTCAAACGCACATAACAAATTCCATTATCGATTTCTTCGAATTTATTTATTTTTATGCTTCATGGCAGAAAATAATCAAACAAACAGTATTTTGAAAGGGCTTTATCAAAATCGTGGACGAATTTTGGACAAACGACGCTGAAAGAACAGCCAAACTAGTCATGTATTCGAAAGCTTGTTGTTGACAGCCAAGGCCAAGCCGTTCTGCCAACTGACTTCGCCGGTAAAAGTCTTATTTTTAATATCAGGTCCTACCGGCGTTGTTTTCTGAGCTACATCGCCTTCTTCGTTGTACGATTGAGAATTTAATTGTTGCTGTTGTTAGCCCGTTATAATATACGCGCGTCCAGCAAGTTGAGACCTTGAGAAAGCTTGGCAGTCAAGCCGTGCACAGAACTGACTAATTAAATCTCTGTTTGTCGGTTAAATAGACAAACTGACTCTTAATTATATAAAAGTACCTTGAATTTTTAAGTTTAATTATAAAGCAAAATGCACACTCTGCTGACATATTCATGAGAATTAAGTTTTGGGTGTAACGAAATCTACAACACTTGACAATCATATTGCATGTTGTGTCTAAAAGCAGATATAACATGTGGGCGTCCCACGGTCTAGACAGGTTTTGTGTCAGGCCCTATTTCAAATTAGGGCCTGAACTTCAGGTTAGGTAGCAAGTTAACTATAAAGTTTAGTATATTGTTGCTTTCGTAATTAATAATATACATAAAGATATTACTCGACTGTGATTTGTTGATTTCAGTGCAGTTAATCCCAAACAGCAGTGAAATTTTCTGTAATCACAGTGCAATTTCCTGTAATCACAGTGCAAAAATCTGTAACAAACTGATCTGATTGGTGGAAAAACATTGTGATGATTAAATGAACCAATCAGTTTAAAGCAATTTAGTTCAAAGAAGTAACGGTCACAGATTGCTTCAAAACAAAACAAACATGGCGCCGCGGTATACAAAGTAAAAGTTGCCTTCGCGTGGAAAATATTGCTTTTATCTTTATTTTTAAATGGAAAAGCATTTACATTAAACAAGACCAACAAAAATTACATAGTTGAGTGGAATTTTCAAGCTGTTAGCGTTGTATAATGTGATATAAAAAAGCCAGGAAAACTTTGCCAGTGGGATGTTCGCTAAAAACGCGTAAGTTAAAACTACAATTGTCAACAGGTGGGAAATTTGTCGTCGCTGACCAAAAAATCGCGGGCAGAAACAAAGCTCATGCATTTACATTCAAAACAAAGCAGAAAGTTGCAAGAAGCTGTTTTAGCTGACGATTTTTTGCTTTCCATTCAACGATTTACAAATTAACTGTTATTCTTATAAAGTCGATTATGAATTCTTTGTTTTGGGATGATTTGTTTTGTAATCGAGTGATTGGAAGAAGTGAATATGGCGACGTGAACATGGGAGTAAATACCGTATACGTCGATCTGTGGCTTGTTTAAAACCGTAATAAACGAAGAAAGACGTGATATGAGAATGAAATGTAAGTTGAAATTAACTTTATATGCCTCAAATTTTCCATTCTATGTTTCTTAATGTAACTTCAGCTGTCTAAGTTCAAAATACAAGCTCGCGAAATTTGACAAATTTTGAAAATATGTAAAAATAGCTTGACTTTGAACTGTAGTTTCTCAAAAATAGCCCGTGGCCTCAATTTCAAATATAGCTAAATGAAAAGAAAAAACTTTTCGGCGTTTGTAGGTATCAAACATATAGTCAGGAAAATAGGGGCTCACAATGTTTTAGCTGAGTCTTTGAGACCCAGTTGCTTCGCACGTGTTGTGGTCAAATTTTTGCCAAGAATCAAAGGCCGAAATGTGAACTTCCTTCATGAAAACCGGCTTGAGAAGTGTCTAGTTTGGAAATTTAGCTATTAATTTCGATTTCGTGAGCATATTTTGGTTACACGTTAAATATTTTTGAATTTGATGAGATTCAAAATTTGTTGTATATTCAAGCCCGGCTTTAGTGTAGTTTTAATGATGACCGGAACAGAAATAAAGATATTTTAAAAACTGGCCGTGGCCTCACGTAAAAATAGGGGATCATACAGTTTACGAGGTTGTAAAATGCATGATTTGCCTCTATTTTCATGTAAACATTCGAAATTTTTCGACAGCAAAGTGGCAACTTTTTCAGATCGAATGCACACGGACAGCTCACCAGAGACAATGGCAGGGTACTGAAATAGAACGTCACTAAAAAATTCGGTATGATTAATTTAGATCATGTCCATTTTCAACATAAAACAGTCATTTATTTTGTACAAACATTTGGCAATATTTACACGATTGTGCCTTTTTGTAAACACGCGTTGCGTGTATTCCACTCAATTGCGTGACTCATTTTGCTCGCGCATGCTCAGACAAATTTCCCACCTGTTACAATTGTCTCGAACATTTTTATGTAAATTGTTAATAAGTAATAACTCGTGAGTTTTTCAAAGACCTCAAATAGCACTCGTCCTTCGGACTCGTGCTATTTTGAGGTCTTTCAAAAACTCACTCGTGCATGTTATATCCAAATTGCACTAGAAACCATGCTATTACCTATACATATAGCGTGTATTCTATTTATGGCACACTCATCAGTACATATTAAACAACGATAATATATTGTATATTATGTTGGCGTGCAACTATTTAGTAATTTTAATCAAGTTTAATTAAAATGATCAATTGTAAAGGTTTCCAAAAGCTTAAAAAAATTACAAGGGGGTGTTTGTATTCAAACATAAGAACTTATAAACACTATTTTATATTTATAATAATTGCTGATATAAATTTATAAAAGCTCCGCGAGTAACGCTGAACGTGTTTTCGCGGTTATCACAAAGGTAAACAATAGAGCTATTTAAGGCCATAATTTATGAATTTTGCACTCCTTCATATTCCTTTTCCCGACAAGTTTTATTGCAAATAACATGACTTTAAGTATTCTACTTTTACCCTAAAAGAGTTTTAGACACCAGGTACGTTGCACTTTTGAGAATTTTAGTTTGAATTTTGTACCTAATCATTAGTTGTTCGGCGAACGAAAATATCTACTTATTTGTATGGAGACTGGTAGGCTTAAAATAAGATGTCATTCAAATTCTTTCACCATTATAAACGAAGAACAATATGCTTCAATACGCTGAAAAATGTTTCTAATTTGACACGAAATTTCCCGAGTTATGATGCACAATTTAACACACATTTGACCGCCGTTTTTGAGGTCAAATTTCAGTGTCGCTGACGTCCAGACAAAAATTCGTCTTAAATAAAAAAAAAGAAAAATAATACAGTAATATGTAATAATACATGTAATAATACAGTAGGATCATTTAACTTTTTCTGTAAACAAGGTTTCGAAGGGGATGTATTCAATTGTTCAGGTAAGATTGTGCTAGCCCTTTTTAAAGTTTCAATCCAATCAGTCTTCCTGAATTATTAAAATAATCACATTATATAGAATAGTTCCTGTGTAGAATCAGTTTTTTCTTGTTAAGAAATGTTATTTTTAGGTTTGTTTGGATATTAGGACATCAGGTCACCCTAATCTACAAACAAAGCGACATATAATCTTCAGAAATGTGTTAGCGACTTCTCAGATTATTTTAATTAATTTAAAAAATCTTCAGGAATCTTATAAAATAATATAAATCTGATAAACTTTTTAATCGAATTTACGTTCAATTAAATTAATTAATTAATTTATAGACCAATTAACACTAATTATGTGCTCCTAGTTTATTCATCGACATTAATGATTGTAGATGTCAATGAATGCCTATCATCTCCATGCGGATATAACCCGCATCACCAGAATTATGCGACATATGCGACTGCGAGGCTCACGCACTTTTGTCAGCGTATCAAGTGTTGCGCATGAGTAATTGAAATATTTTGTGATATACGATCCGGAGGTTTATCAATATCCCGCGGCTTTCGTCTGGCCTTTGGTCACATTAGGATTGCCCAAAACCCGAGATTTCAGCAGTATTTAATGATAAAAACTTGCGCGTATGACTTAAGAGCATGTTATTAAAGACAAGCAAGAAACGAGCTTCAAAAAAATAATTTTAGGAGAAGAAATTGACCGAAATCGCACCGAGTTATGGCCATGCTATTGGAAGCAAGACGAAGGTCGAAGTTCAGTTATCGGTCTTGGATACTCTAAAGTCTAAACTACCTTTAAAACAAGTTCAACAAGGCAGGGACAAGGGAAGGGAAGATTATATTTCTTCGTTTTTATATCATTCAAAGCCGTAAGAACCTCATCGAATGTAGGAATTTGTATTGTCTACAACGCGCAGCGAAGCAATCGTATTGTATTAGTAATACAATTTACTATAAATATTGGGAATCAGCCTCGGGTGATCACTTAGTGTTGCGTGTAGAATACTGAATCCCTGACTTAAATTTTTGTTTGTGCGGGATGCTCAAATACTCGGACATTTTTGAGGTCTTTGGAGTATTTGCAGTTGGCGCGTTATTTAAATTTCGTGGGAAAATGAAGCATACCGCTGCCCAGTACAGTACTGAAGTCTCACAAACATGAAGCCACACAACGGTTTGGTCAGTGGCGAATATATATTATTTCATGCTCCGAACATAAACAAAACATCATGGAGACCATAATTTTGAAAACGAGCTTTAATTTGGTCTTTAAAGTTTTGAAATACCCCAAATATTCGAGAAGTTATGGCTGTTTCAATGTGCAAGATATTTGCTCTTTTAGCGGAGGATTTGCGAACGTTTTCGTGTGCGTTGAAATATATTTTACGAGGGACAAACGGGAATAAGATAAGCGAACGAAATATTTATATATCACGATACTAGACATCTTCGAGTCGCAACTTCAAGTTTCGTTTGTAAATTTTGTCCGTCCATTTAATTTTTTTTGCCTGTTTTATAGTCACTTTTGTCTACTTGACATGTATTATTACAGTCACGGCCTTATAGAGAACTGAATTTCATAAAATTCGCAGGGGACAAGTCGCGATTTGTGGTATACGGTAACTATTTGGTGGATAATATTCTCCGATATTTACTGTATAATGTCTTGCTTTCGTTTGTTCCGATTCACAAACAGTTTAGCTAATATTTTAAATAATTGTGCAATTCTAATACAATTCCATATAAAAATATTTTAATTAAAAGCAATCGGATACGTGCGCTTGAGGTGTTGCGCAATCGCATGTCGCGTTTTTCTGGCGGCGCAACATGTAACAATACAGTAGGTACATTTAACTGTTCCTGCATACAAGGTTTCGAAGGGGATGGAATAAATTGTTCAGGTAAGACAGTGCTTTAGCCCTCTTCAATTGCGTTTCAATTAGTCTTCCTGAATTATTAAAAAAATGACAATATTTAGATTAGTTTCTGTGTACAAACACCCCTCCTCAGTTAATAAGAAGTTAAACTTTCAGGTAAGTTTTTATATTAGGACATCAGAAAACCCTAATCTAAAAACATAGCGAAAAATATTCTTAAGAAATGTCTTACCAACTTCTCAGTTTATTTTAATTAATTTAAAAAATTTTCAAGAATCTTATCAAATATTAAAAAATCTTCTGAAATATTCAATCGACCTCTCCGTTCAATTTAATTCGTGAATTTAATTATAGACTAATTAACACTAAGTGTGTGCTACTAATTTATTCAACGACGTGAATTACTGTAGATGTCAATGAATGCCTATTATCTCCATGCGGATATAACGCAACATGTAACAATACAGTAGGATCATTTAACTGTTCCTGTAAACAAGGTTTCGAAGGGGATGGATTAAATTGTTCAGGTAAGATAGTGCTTTAGCCCTCTTCAATTGCGTTTCAATTAGTCATTCTGAATTATTAAAAAAATCACAACATCTAGATTAGTTTCTGTGTAGACTCACCCTTCCTCATTTAAGAAGTTTCATTTCCAGCTAAGTTTTTATATTAGGACATCAGATCACGCTAATCTACAAACATAGCGACATATAATCTTCAGAAATGTCTTACCGACTTCTCAGTTTATTTTCATTAATTTACATAATCTTCCAGAATCTTATATTAAAAAATTTCTGAAATATTTAATCGCACTCTCCGTTCAATTTAATTCGTGAATTAAAATATAGGCTAATTAACACTAATTGTGTGCTCCTAATTTATTCAACGAAGTAAATTTGATTGTAGATGTCAATGAATGCCTATCATCTCCATGCGGATATAACGCAACATGTAACAATACAGTAGGATCATTTAACTGTTCCTGTAAACAAGGTTTCGAAGGGGATGGATTAAATTGTTCAGGTAAGATAGTGCTTTAGCCCTCTTCAATTGCGTTTCAATTAGTCCTCCTTAATTATTAAAGAAATCACAATATTTAGATTAGTTTCTGTGTAGACTCACCCTTCCTCATTTAAGATGTTACATTTCAAGGTAAGTTTTTATATTAGGACATCAGATCACCCTAATCTACAAACATAGCGACATATAATCTTCAGAATTGTCTTACCGACTTCTCAGTTTATTTTCGTTCATTTAAAAAATCTTCAAGAATCTTATATTAAAAAAAATTCTGAAATATTTAATCGACCTCTCCGTTCAATTTAATTCGTGAATTTAAATATAGACTAATGAACACTAATTGTGTGCTCCTAATTTATTCAACGACGTAAATTTGATTGTAGATGTCAATGAATGCCTATCATCTCCATGCGGATATAACGCAACATGTAACAATACAGTAGGATCATTTAACTGTTCCTGTAAACAAGGTTTCGAAGGGGATGGATTAAATTGTTCAGGTAAGATAGTGCTTTAGCCTCTTCAATTGCGTTTCAATTAGTCCTCCTTAATTATTAAAAACATCACAATATTTAGATTAGTTTCTGTGTAGAATCACCCTTCCTCAGTTAAGAAGTTACATTTTCACGTAAGTTTTTTATTAGGATATCAGATCACCCTAATCTACAACATAGCGACATATAATTTTCAGAAATGTGTTACCGACATCTCAGTTTATTTTAATTAATTTGAAAAATCTTCAAGAATCTTATAAAATATTAAAATATTTTCTGAAATATTTAATCGACCTCTCCGTTCAATTTAATTATTTAATTTAATTATCGACTAATTAACACTAATTTTTGCTACTAATTTATTCATCTACATTGTGGATTGTAGATGTCAATGAATGCCTATCATCTTCATGCGGATATAACGCAACATGTAACAATACAGTAGGATCATTTAACTGTTCCTGTAAACAAGGTTTCGAAGGGGATGGATTAAATTGTTCAGGTAAGATAGTGCTTTAGCCCTCTTCAATTGCGTTTCAATTAGTCATTCTGAATTATTAAAAAAATCACAACATCTAGATTAGTTTCTGTGTAGACTCACCCTTCCTCATTTAAGAAGTTTCATTTCCAGCTAAGTTTTTATATTAGGACATCAGATCACGCTAATCTACAAACATAGCGACATATAATCTTCAGAAATGTCTTACCGACTTCTCAGTTTATTTTCATTAATTTACATAATCTTCCAGAATCTTATATTAAAAAATTTCTGAAATATTTAATCGCACTCTCCGTTCAATTTAATTCGTGAATTAAAATATAGGCTAATTAACACTAATTGTGTGTTCCTAATTTATTCAACGACGTAAATTTGATTGTAGATGTCAATGAATGCCTATCATCTCCATGCGGATATAACGCAACATGTAACAATACAGTTGGATCATTTAACTGTTCCTGTAAACAAGGTTTCGAAGGGGATGGATTAAATTGTTCAGGTAAGATAGTGCTTTAGCCTCTTCAATTGCGTTTCAATTAGTCCTCCTTAATTATTAAAAACATCACAATATTTAGATTAGTTTGTGTGTAGAATCACCCTTCCTCAGTTAAGAAGTTACATTTTCACGTAAGATTTTTATTAGGATATCAGATCACCCTAATCTACAACATAGCGACATATAATTTTCAGAAATGTGTTACCGACTTCTCAGTTTATTTTAATTACCTTAAAACACATTCAAGAATCTTTTAAAATATTAAAATATTTTCTGAAATATTTAATCGACCTCTCCGTTCAATTTAATTATTTAATTTAATTATCGACTAATTAACACTAATTTTTGCTACTAATTTATTCATCTACATTGTGGATTGTAGATGTCAATGAATGCCTATCATCTTCATGCGGATATAACGCAACATGTAACAATACAGTAGGATCATTTAACTGTTCCTGTAAACAAGGTTTCGAAGGGGATGGATTAAATTGTTCAGGTAAGACGGTGCTTTAGCCCTCTTCAAGTTGCGTTTCAATTAGTCATCCTGAATTATTAAAAAAATCACAACATTTAGATTAGTTTCTGTGTAGACTAACCCTTCCTCATCTAAGAAGTTTCATTTCCAGCTAAGTTTTTATATTAGGACATCAGATCACGCTAATCTACAAACATAGCGACATATAATCTTCAGAAATGTCTTACCGACTTCTCAGTTTATTTTCATTAATTTACATAATCTTCCAGAATCTTATATTAAAAAATTTCTGAAATATTTAATCGCACTCTCCGTTCAATTTAATTCGTGAATTAAAATATAGGCTAATTAACACTAATTGTGTGCTCCTAATTTATTCAACGAAGTAAATTTGATTGTAGATGTCAATGAATGCCTATCATCTCCATGCGGATATAACGCAACATGTAACAATACAGTAGGATCATTTAACTGTTCCTGTAAACAAGGTTTCGAAGGGGATGGATTAAATTGTTCAGGTAAGATAGTGCTTTAGCCCTCTTCAATTGCGTTTCAATTAGTCCTCCTTAATTATTAAAGAAATCACAATATTTAGATTAGTTTCTGTGTAGACTCACCCTTCCTCATTTAAGATGTTACATTTCAAGGTAAGTTTTTATATTAGGACATCAGATCACCCTAATCTACAAACATAGCGACATATAATCTTCAGAATTGTCTTACCGACTTCTCAGTTTATTTTCGTTCATTTAATTAAAAAATCTTCAAGAATCTTATATTAAAAAAAATTCTGAAATATTTAATCGACCTCTCCGTTCAATTTAATTCGTGAATTTAAATATAGACTAATGAACACTAATTGTGTGCTCCTAATTTATTCAACGACGTAAATTTGATTGTAGATGTCAATGAATGCCTATCATCTCCATGCGGATATAACGCAACATGTAACAATACAGTAGGATCATTTAACTGTTCCTGTAAACAAGGTTTCGAAGGGGATGGATTAAATTGTTCCGGTAAGATAGTGCTTTAGCCTCTTCAATTGCGTTTCAATTAGTCCTCCTTAATTATTAAAAACATCACAATATTTAGATTAGTTTCTGTGTAGAATCACCCTTCCTCAGTTAAGAAGTTACATTTTCACGTAAGTTTTTTATTAGGATATCAGATCACCCTAATCTACAACATAGCGACATATAATTTTCAGAAATGTGTTACCGACATCTCAGTTTATTTTAATTAATTTGAAAAATCTTCAAGAATCTTATAAAATATTAAAATATTTTCTGAAATATTTAATCGACCTCTCCGTTCAATTTAATTATTTAATTTAATTATCGACTAATTAACACTAATTTTTGCTACTAATTTATTCATCTACATTGTGGATTGTAGATGTCAATGAATGCCTATCATCTTCATGCGGATATAACGCAACATGTAACAATACAGTAGGATCATTTAACTGTTCCTGTAAACAAGGTTTCGAAGGGGATGGATTAAATTGTTCAGGTAAGACGGTGCTTTAGCCCTCTTCAAGTTGCGTTTCAATTAGTCATTCTGAATTATTAAAAAAATCACAACATCTAGATTAGTTTCTGTGTAGACTCACCCTTCCTCATTTAAGAAGTTTCATTTCCAGCTAAGTTTTTATATTAGGACATCAGATCACGCTAATCTACAAACATAGCGACATATAATCTTCAGAAATGTCTTACCGACTTCTCAGTTTATTTTCATTAATTTACATAATCTTCCAGAATCTTATATTAAAAAATTTCTGAAATATTTAATCGCACTCTCCGTTCAATTTAATTCGTGAATTAAAATATAGGCTAATTAACACTAATTGTGTGTTCCTAATTTATTCAACGACGTAAATTTGATTGTAGATGTCAATGAATGCCTATCATCTCCATGCGGATATAACGCAACATGTAACAATACAGTTGGATCATTTAACTGTTCCTGTAAACAAGGTTTCGAAGGGGATGGATTAAATTGTTCAGGTAAGATAGTGCTTTAGCCTCTTCAATTGCGTTTCAATTAGTCCTCCTTAATTATTAAAAACATCACAATATTTAGATTAGTTTGTGTGTAGAATCACCCTTCCTCAGTTAAGAAGTTACATTTTCACGTAAGATTTTTATTAGGATATCAGATCACCCTAATCTACAACATAGCGACATATAATTTTCAGAAATGTGTTACCGACTTCTCAGTTTATTTTAATTAACTTAAAACACATTCAAGAATCTTATAAAATATTAAAATATTTTCTGAAATATTTAATCGACCTCTCCGTTCAATTTAATTATTTAATTTAATTATCGACTAATTAACACTAATTGTTGCTACTAATTTATTCATCGACATTGTGGATTGTAGATGTCAATGAATGCCTATCATCTTCATGCGGATATAACGCAACATGTAACAATACAGTAGGATCATTTAACTGTTCCTGTAAACAAGGTTTCGAAGGGGATGGATTAAATTGTTCAGGTAAGACAGTGCTTTAGCCCTCTTCAAGTTGCGTTTCAATTAGTCATCCTGAATTATTAAAAAAATCACAACATTTAGATTAGTTTCTGTGTAGACTAACCCTTCCTCATCTAAGAAGTTACATTTCCAGGTAAGTTTTTATATTAGGACATCAGATCACCCTAATCTAGAAACATAGCGACATATAATCTTCAGAAATGTCTTACCGACCTCTCAGTTTATTTTCATTAATTTAAAAAATCTTCAAGAATCTTATATTAAAAAATTTCTGAAATATTTAATCGAACTCTCCGGTCAATTTAATTCGTGAATTTAAATATAGGCTAATTAACACTAATTGTGTGCTCCTAATTTATTCAACGACGTAAATTTGATTGTAGATGTCAATGAATGCCTATCATCTCCATGCGGATATAACGCAACATGTAACAACACAGTAGGATCATTTAACTGTTCCTGTAAACAAGGTTTCGAAGGGGATGGATTAAATTGTTCAGGTAAGATAGTGCTTTAGCCTTCTTCAATTGTGTTTCAATTAGTCCTCCTTAATTATTAAAAAAATCACAATATTTAGATTAGTTTCTGTGTAGAAGCACCCTTCCTCAGTTAAGAAGTTACATTTTCACGTAAGTTTTTTATTAGGAGATCAGATCACCCTAATCTACAAACATAGCGACATATAATCTTCAGAAATGTCTTACCGACAATCCATCAGTCAATCAATCAAAATATTTAATCAAGATACCTACGAGCTATATACAGGAGGTAGGTTTTTGCAGGAGGAACGGAAGGTTAACCCTATATAAGAACCCCTAGAAAGGATTAGTAGATAAAAAGTGTTAATAGTATGTACGTTAATGAGTGTATATTAGTAAGCTAAGATAGACATATTAGTATATTAGTAAATTAGTAAATTAGCAAATTAGTAAATATTCAGGTGGCGCTTGAGTTCCTGCTTAAACTATGAAAACTATTCGCTTCGACGACGCTCAGAGAAGCAAAGCGTTCCATGCAGTGACTATTCTGACAAAAAAAGAATACTTATAAGAGTTAACTCTAGAAAGCTTGGTGTATAGAGTATATTTGTGATTTGATCTGGTTTTCCTCGATTTCTTATATTCAAAAACTTCATCGAAGTTTATACCATTTAGGCCAAAAACTGTTTTATAGCACTCTGTGAGAGATAAATACTCTCTGCGTTTTTCCAAAGTATTCCATTTTAGTAAGACACAACGATCTGGGTAGGACATCTCTCCCCTCTTCTGTTTAAGTGCTATCCGCGATGCTCTTCTCTGAACGGATTCGAGAGCCTTGATATCCTTGGATAAGTGTGGCGACCAGACTGGTGCGGAATATTCCAGTACAGGTCTAACCAATTAGGCTTTGTACAATAATGTGAATGTTGCTAAGTTTGATGATCCAACGGTTCGCTTAACCAGACCTAGCATTCGGTTTGCTTTACTAGTTATATTATGAACATGAGATGACCAAGCTAGGTTATGCATATGTGTCATCATAATACCTAGGTCTTTAAATTCGTCTGTTACTTCAAGTTTCTTATCTGACAGATAGTATTCAGGTAGAGAGAGGTCTTTTGAATGGATTATTCGCATTACTTCGTATTTCTCAAAGTTGAAGATTAGTTGCCAATTTTCAGTCCAATTTCTCATACGGTCTAAATCAGATTGCAAAATACTAGTATCGGCAAATTTGTCGACTAATT
Source organism: Paramuricea clavata (assembly GCA_902702795.2). Classification (NCBI taxonomy): domain Eukaryota; kingdom Metazoa; phylum Cnidaria; class Anthozoa; order Malacalcyonacea; family Plexauridae; genus Paramuricea; species Paramuricea clavata. The sequence continues at coordinate 20,483 of CACRXK020000822.1, forward strand.
TTCGGTAAACTTTTGTGTCATCTGCGAAGAGCTTAATCGTGCTTTGGATTGCCGGGGGTATAGGTCGTTTATATAAATGAGAAACAATATTGGACCTAAAATTGTTCCCTGCGGTACCCCTGATTTAACTGGGGACCAGTTTGACTGCGAGCCACGTACGATAACACGCTGATAGCGGTCCGTGAGGAAGTATCTGAACCAATCGAGCAGTGCCCCACCGATACCGTGTGTTTCAATTTGTATAGTAAGCGCTCGTGTGGCACACTGTCAAAAGCTTTACAAAAGTCCATAATAATTATTACAACATCAGTGGGAGTAGCTTCGTGTCTAGATTTAGCCCAGTCATTGAAACATAGAAGCAGTTGGGATAGTGTAGATTTATTCGCTTGGAAACCGAATTGATGTTCTCAAAAAATATGTCGATCTATAGCCAGAATTTTACACATCTGTCTTGAACGATCTTCTCGGCGACTTTTGAAATGACTGACGTTAGAGAGATTTGGCGATAATTTTCTTTCATAGATTTCGACTTTCGTTTATGTACAGGGGCGATATTTCCAATCTTCCAATCATACGGAAGTTTACCAGTGGAAAAGGACTCGTTTAAAATAGTTGTTAGGGAAGGTACAAGCTGTGTGCAACATTGTTTCAAAACATGTGGAGAAATATCGTCTGGACCAGGAGACTTGTTTACATTCAACTGTTTCAGGTGACGTTCAACTTCCGCAACGGTGCATTTGATGTTAGTTAAACTATTCTTTGTCCTTCGTATCATTGACGGAAAGTTTTCTAAAGTTTCCTCGGTAAACACTGATGAAAAATAATTATTCATACTCTCCGCAATTTCACTGTCATTTGTAATCTCTCCATCCTGTGTTCTTAATAATATTAGATTCTTTGTTCCCTTCCGCTTAGAATTTACATATCTCCAAAACGGTTTCGCATCATTGCTCGAAAACAGTTTCGCATCATTGCTCGCACAGACTTCTCAGTTTATTTCCATTAATTTAAAAAATCTTCAAGAGTCTTTTATTAAAAAAATTCTGAAATATTTAATCGAACTCTCCGTTCAATTTAATTCGTGAATTTAAATATAGACTAATTAACACTAATTGTGTGCTCCTAATTTATTCAACGACGTAAATTTGATTGTAGATGTCAATGAATGCCTATCATCTCCATGCGGATATAACGCAACATGTAACAATATAGTAGGATCATTTAACTGTTCCTGTAAACAAGGTTTCGAAGGGGATGGATTAAATTGTTCAGGTAAGATAGTGCTTTAGCCTCTTCAATTGCGTTTCAATTAGTCCTCCTTAATTATTAAAAACATCACAATATTTAGATTAGTTTCTGTGTAGAATCACCCTTCCTCAGTTAAGAAGTTACATTTTCACGTAAGTTTTTTATTAGGATATCAGATCACCCTAATCTACAACATAGCGACATATAATTTTCAGAAATGTGTTACCGACTTCTCAGTTTATTTTAATTAATTTAAAAACCTTTTAGAATCTTATAAAATATTAAAACATTTTCTGAAATATTTAATCGACTTCTCCGTTCAATTAAATTTAATTAGTTAATTTAATTATCGACTAATTAACACTAATTGTGTGCTCTTAATTTATTCAACGACGTTAATGATTGTAGATGTCAATGAATGCCTATCATCTCCATGCGGATATAACGCAACATGTCACAATACAGTAGGATCATTTAACTGTTCCTGTAAACAAGGTTTCGAAGGGGATGGATTAAGTTGTTCAGGTAAGATAGTACTTTAGCCCTTTTCAATTGCGTTTCAATTAGTCCTCCTTAATTATTAAAAAAATCACAATACTTAGATCCGTTTCTGTGTAGAATCACCCTTCCTCAGTTAAGAAGTTACATTTTCACGTAAGTTTTTTATTAGGATATCAGATCACCCTAATCTACAACATAGCGACATACAATTTTCAGAAATATGTTACCGATTTCTCAGTTAATTTTAATTAATTTAAAAAACCTTCAAGAAACTTATAAAATATTAAAATATTTTCTGAAATATTTAATCGACCTCTCCGTTCAATTTAATTATTTAATTTAATTATCGACTAATTAACACTAATTGTGTGTTACTAATTAATTCATCGACATTAATGATTGTAGATGTCAATGAATGCCTATCATCTCCATGCGGATATAACGCAACATGTAACAATACAGTAGGATCATTTAACTGTTCCTGTAAACAAGGTTTCGAAGGGGATGGATTAAATTGTTCAGGTAAGATAGTGCTTTAGCCTCTTCAATTGCGTTTCAATTAGTCCTCCTTAATTATTAAAAACATCACAATATTTAGATTAGTTTCTGTGTAGAATCACCCTTCCTTAGTTAAGAAGTTACATTTTCAGGTAAGTTTTTATATTAGGATATCAGATCACCCTAATCTACAAACATAGCGACATATAATCTTCGGAAATGTCTTACCGACTTCTCAGTTTATTCTAATTAATTCAAAAGATTTTCAAAAATCTTATAAAATCTTATAAAATCTTCAGAATTTTTTTATCGACATCTCCGTTTAATATAATTTAATTTGTTAATTTAATTATAGACCAATTAACACTAATTGTGTTCTCTTAATTTATTCATTGACTTTAATGATTGTAGATGTCGATGAATGCTTATCATCTCCATGCGGATATAACGCAACATGTAATAATACAGTAGGATCATTTAACTGTTCCTGTAATCATGGTTTCGAAGGGAATGGATTCAATTGTTCAGGTAAGATAGTGCTTTAGCCCTCTTCAAGTTGCTTTTGAATTAGTCTTCCTGAATTATTAAAAAATCAGTACATTTAGATTAGTTTCTGTGTAGACTCACCCTTTCTCAGTTAAGAAGTTACATTTTCAGGTAAGTTTTTATATTAGGAGATCAGATTACCCTAATATTCGAGCATAGCGATATAAAATCTTCAGAAATGTTTTACTGACTTCTAAGTTTATTCTAATGAATTTAAAAATCTCCAGAAATTTTATAAAATCTTATAAAATGGTCAGAAACGTTTTACCGACTTTTCAATTTAATTAAATTAATAATTAACGATCAATTAACAATAATATGCTCCTGATTTATTCACCGACATTAATGATTGTAGACGTCATTGAATGCCTGTCATTTCCATGCGGAAATAACGCAACATGTGATAATACAGAAGGATCATTTAACTGTTTCTGTAAACAAGGTTTCGAAGGGGATGGATTCAATTGTTCAGGTAAGATTGTTCTAGCCCGTTTTAAAATTTCAATCTAATCAGTCTGGCTCAATTATTAAAAAAATCACATCATTTAGATTATATATATATATATATATATATATATATATATATATATATATATATATATATATATATATATATATATATATATATATATATATATATATAGAAAGACACAAAAACTTAGCAAGCTTTGTTTGGCATATTTATTACTATACAGTTTCGTACCACGTAAATAACGTGGCACTCTTCAGATAAAATAACCTATGTTTGACCTATAGTTTCTTAACGAACTTTTTAAATATGTACAGATGGTATAAAGGACGCTTATCTAATTACAAATCAATTAACACCTCAACTAGTCACGAAAATATTAGTATCAAGTTATAAAGTTTCTAAGTAGAAATTAATTAGCGTGTCTACACGTGGAGACACGCTAATAAATTTCTACTTAGAAACTTTATAACTTGATACTAATATTTTCGTGACACTATACTTGAGGTGTTAATTGATTTGTAATTAGATAAGCGTCCTTTGTATCATCTGTACATATTTAAAAAGTTCGTTAAGAAGCTATAGGTCAAACATAGGCTATTTTATCTGAAGAGTGCCACGTTATTTACGTGGTACGAAACTGTATAGTAATAAATATACCAAACAAAGCTTGCTAAGTTTTTGTGTCTTTCTATTATGCTCTGGTTATCCATTGAGCACTCTATCATTGGTTTTTATAACCTACACATACTATTTATATATATATATATATATATATATATATATATATATATATATATATATATATATATATATATACAAATTGGTTTTCTCCTTCTGCCATATAGTGCTCTACACCAAAGTGGAGCTAAGTTAAAATTAAAATTAAAGATTAAAACCTAAGAATGTTCATTAAAAATTGAAAAGCACTACAGTTCTGTTTCGAGAGGCCCTTTCTAGATCCTCTCTCTTCAGGTGCATGATCAGATTACACTAAAATATCCCATTTATATACCGATCGTTCATAGTCATAAAGCCTAACCGTTTTTAATTAAAAATTTGTTTGCATGACGGCATGCACTAGCCAGTTCGTTTCTTTTGTTTAGAGTACAAGTTTCCGGTTTACAAATGATGAAATATTTTTCCATTATACATAAATTACATTTTTTCCCAATATTTGAATACGGATTTGCACGGGCCATTATTTTCCAGTCTACAGCGTATCTAATGTTATTGTCTTTTAGGGACCAAATGTGCTTGCTTAACTCTGTGGAGTTTCTCTTGTTGTTGTCACGGAATGAACACGTGTGATTGTTAAATCGTGTTTTGAACCGATCCCCAGTAAGGCCGATGTATGTTTCCTTTGTATCGTTGGTTTTCACAGTGGCTTGGTAAATGACATTGTTGCTTAGGCATTCTCCTTTTAGCGGACAATCTGGTTTCGATCTACAATTACACATTCTTTCGGATTGTTGTGGGTTTTCTCTGAGGATAGATTTGTTGTGGGTATTGATTTTTCTTTCTAAATTAGGCATGCACGAGTAACTTATTTTCAATGTGTTTTTATTAAATATTTTTTGCAGTGGGTGCCCGCTCTTGAAGGATTCTTTCACAATGTTTCTAAACTTGCGTCCTACATTTGTGGCGACATTTTTGCTAAATGGGGGATTATACCATGTAATATTCCTGCGCCTAGATCTTCTCTCTGTAGCTTGGTTGTTGGTTGCTTCATATTTTAGGTCATAGTTATAGCCGCTTTTTTCTAATGCATGTTGGTATTCGGGTGATGCTTTGTCAAATGATTCCTTGTTTGAGGAAAGTTCGTTGAGCCTTTTGTTGATTGCTAGAGGGATGTTTTTTATAATGCTTGGTGGGTGATTGCTCTCATTGTGAACATAGAGTGGCTTATTGTTGGGTTTGAGATACGATTCGTGGGTTCCTTTGTTAAGGTCCAAGGTTACGTCCAGGAAATTAACGATCTTTTTGTTGGCATCAATTTTTATTTTCAAACCATTGTCCTTGAACACTTTGCAAATCTGTTTCTTGAATCTTTCGAGGCATTGAGGTGAATTTTCAAATGCTCCCAGGCCATCATCTCTATACAGGCCAACTTGATTTCTAATGGTCTCGGGAAGCTGGTGTAGTAAGTACGATCCCACTAATTCACACGTTTCTGCGCCATCAAACGAGCCCATCGTGACATCGAATGAGTTTGATGAATTCTTTTTGGTCCATGCGATGTTGCCGTTGTATAGGAGAGATTGCTTTGCATGCCATATTATTTCTTTCTCTTGGGCTGGAATATCTGTGTGTGCTTCTGCGAATTTGAGAGCGTCCTCGAGTAGTTTAGATGAGATTGAGGGATAGAAATTTACAATGTCGAATGTAATAAACGAGTGCCGCTCTTTTCCGGTGATGCTGTTAAACCAATTTAAAGTGTCTTTAGTGCTCTTCCATTGTTTCACGCCTGTTTTGTTAATAATGTCTTTGTTTATTCTGTCGAGGATACATTTGCTCACTTTGCCTATTTCAGACTTCGTTGGATTTATTAGACGGCAAGTTGGGTTATTCGAGAAGTTGTCTTTATGATCCTTCAAGGAGATAAAAGCTTCATTTTGAGCTAACGTTTCGATTCTATCGCTTAGGTTTAAATTTCGAGCTATGTCTTTCGCCTTGTTGTTGATCTCGCTCACTGTGTCTACGGGTGCCTTCTTGTATTCTTTCTCTATGTTCTTTTTTAATAATGATTTATAATTGTCGGTGGTCATTCTGTAGAAGTTTGTAGTCTTATCCGCTGGTATATATAAGTTGGCGTCTTTATTGATTGCTTCCGTGTGTTCGGACAGTTTGCGTTGGAACTCCGAGGGCCTAGGTGTTCTGAATTCGATGTTATGGATCATATTGGTCATCTTGGTTTCAAACTCGTTTAGCTCGGGTACTTGTGGTGGGGTTTTCTTCGATTTGAATCCATAAGTTTGCTGTTCGTTGTTTGTTGTAGATGGTTTTAGGAAGTGGTAGGCACGCCATCGCATTCTGTTGATCAGTTTGCCAGTCATTTCAATCAGCCTTTTGTGGTATTCTTTATTAGTCGGTATTGGGATATTTTTCGTCGAACAATCAAAGTTTATCCTTTGCATATCGGCTTTTTGGAAATATAGTGCTCAACTTGAGGAGCGTGTAAATACAAATTGGTTTTCTCCTTCTGATGATGAAGATCTAGACGAAGATCTACAGAGAGAAGATCTAGACGCAGGAATATTACATGGTATAATCCCCCATTTAGCAAAAATGTCGCCACAAATGGAGGACGCTAGGATCTAGAAGATCTAGATGAAGATCTACAGAGAGAAGATCTAGACGCAGGAATATTACCTGGTATAATCCCCCATTTAGCAAAAATGTCGCCACAAATGTAGGACGCAAGTTTAGAAATATTGTGAAAGAAGCCTTCAAGAGCGGGCACCCACTGCAAAAAATATTTAATAAAAACACATTGAAAATAAGTTACTCGTGCATGCCTAATTTAGAAAGAAAAATCAATACCCACAACAAATCTATCCTCAGAGAGAACCCACAACAATCCGAAAGAATGTGTAATTGCAGATCGAAACCCGATTGTCCGCTAAAAGGAGAATGCTAAGCAACAATGTCATTTACCAAGCCACTGTGAAAACCAACGATACAAAGGAAACATACATCGGCCTTACTGGGGATCGGTTCAAAACACGATTTAACAATCACACGTGTTGATTCCGTGACAACAACAAGAGAAACTCCACAGAGTTAAGCAAGCACATTTGGTCCCTAAAAGACAATAACATTAGATACGCTGTAGACTGGAAAATAATGGCCCGTGCCAATCCGTATTCAAATATTGGGAAAAAATGTAATTTATGTATAATGGAAAAATATTTCATCATTTGTAAACCGGAAACTTCTACTCTAAACAAAAGAAACGAACTGGCTAGTGCATGCCGGCATGCAAACAAATTTTTAATTAAAAACGGTTAGGCTTTATGACACTATGAATTACGATCGGTATATAAATGGGATATTTTAGTGTAATCTGATCATGCACCTGAAGAGAGAGGATCTAGAAAGGGCCTCTCGAAACAGAACTGTAGTGCTTTTCAATTTTTAATGAACATTCTTAGGTTTTAATCTTTAATTTTTAATTTTAACTTAGCTCCACTTTGGTGTAGAGCACTATACGGCAGAAGGAGAAAACCAATTTGTGTATATATATATATATATATATATATATATATATATATATATATATATATATATATATATATATATATATATATATATATATATATATATAGCTTAAGATTTTGGTTTACGAAACACAAACAGTGCTCAATACCATATAGATAGAGCGTAATATAGTTTTTCGTTTTACCTCAAAAACCACAACAGTCTGTTTCATCCGTATAGGAATCATCAGACCACCTGATGATTCCTATACGGATGAAACAGACTGTTGTGGTTTTTGAGGTAAAACGAAAAACTATATATATATATATATATATACGAGTAGGTTTATGAATACAAAACGCAAAGAGTGCTCAATATCATAAAGATAGAGTATATATATATATATATATATATATATATATATATATATATATATATATATATATATATATATATATATATATATATATATATATAACCAACAATGAGATGATGGATGTGGGACACATAAATTGGCGTTCTTGTCGTATATATATATATATATATATATAAAGATATATATATATATATATATATATATATATATATATATATATATATATATATATATATATATATATATATATACTACACATTATGCCTAAGCCTTTATACGCACGCTCACTGCATTTCACAGTTTAAAAACGGCGATAAAGCACATAAGTAAAGACATTGTAGCGCCCTTCAAGGAAAGCTCAAACAACGGCAACTGTGGACAGCTGTTTCGCCCTTTTGGGGGCTCATCAGCACAGTGCACCGATGATGAGCTTCCACACATATATATATATATATATATATATATATATATATATATATATATATATATATATATATATATATATATATATATATATATATATATATATATATATTTACACAAGGCATGAGAAAGTCCGCCAGCATGGCAGGATGCTGCCGGGAAATTTTTTTAATCTCACAGGAAATTTTTAAGGAAAAGCAAGATATCAAGAATGAAGCTCGAGAAATTTCAAAAATCAGCATTAAAGTAACAAACATCACAATTAGAGCATAAATACAACAATCATAACATAAAAAATTGTATCATGTGGCAGTGCTACGGCTGTCTGTTATCATGATTCATGATTATGATACATGTGGAAAACAAGGGCGTATTACTATTATTGAATAGTGCATGAATACTGATATAAATTCAGATTTACAATCTGAAAACAAAATTCAAATATTGTTTCATAGAATTCCTTCATGTTTCTAATTGTAGTAAACCTATATTTTTCTTAACATTGAGGTAGTATATGACTTACTAAGGTAGTATATGCGACGCTGTTATTGAATTACAACCAAAATTCATATTCATAATTCATATAACCATCGAACGTGTTCAGCGTCGTGCCAGCAAGTTCATCGATAATTCAATATTTTTACCCGTACCTGAATGGTACTCCAACAACTTTTGCCGCGTACTTGAGCTGGTACAAACTTAAGAGACAATGTGTACATAATGCTAATTCCGAGTAAAAAATTGTACCTTTCTGAATTTTATATATTTAATAAATACGTTTACCAGTACGCAATATATTACACGTAAAACTAAATGCTCCACATTTATTCATTTGGCTAGTTCATGATAAACATTTTAATTGGATTGCTAATAACAGGAAATAATACTTAAGATTTCCCACAGCCAAAAACGTTTCGATCACATTGAATGGTTTACTGGCCTAAAAGCAAAAACTATGGACAATTTTGTAGAAATCTTTAATTAATGGTATTTGTACGACATAACATAACATTTTCAAAGCGTTGTTGCAACTCGAATGCCATCGCTCGTTAGTCGCTGGGGCCACCTGTGGTGCCCACCTACTCTAGGTTTGCCCTTTGGTACGCCACAAAATGATTTAATTACGTAATTCTTACGAAATAAAAATCGAAATGGTGTCGGAATTCGCTTCACCCGGCAAATAACTCACGTTTGTCCAGTTTATAGTTTACTTTATTGTTGATATTATGTTCTCGTTTTTCACCTACCAAATACATGTCAACAACAATTAACTACCAAATATCAACCAAATTATTACTAAATATGCCAAACTCGCGACACTCTCCCCCTATTTTATACTGTATGTATTAAGTGTGTCCGTAATGTAAACCTTATTCACTAGAAGTTCATGAATGAATTTACTGTATCGTTCAAATGGTTAGTTCCTCTTGATTTGCAATCTCTTTTATCTTTTCCCTAGCGACTATGGCTGCCTTTCTAGGATTAAATTCTCTTCCTCTGGGATTAAGTTCAGTAACTTCCTCAGTGTTATGTGGTATATCACATGATAACTCCATTGGACATAACTGCTGCACCGCTCTCTCAATAAATGACTTCCCAGCTCTTAACCTTACCGCGCGTACAACACCGTCTCTTCCTTTAATCAGCTTCACTACTCTAATAACCTGACGTCATTACTTATGTGACGTCACTTGTATATAGCTAGCATTCCATAGATATTAAAATTAGTGTTGTTATAACCACTCAATGAGCGTGCCTCGTATTATCATACTATAAGAATACTACATTGGCGACGAGGATCAAAATATCTCCACATAGGATAGGATAGGATAAAACTTTATTTGACTACGCTGGCCACTTCAACCATAGCTGCTTTCCAAGTGAGGCGTAGATAAATGTTACAAAAATATATAAAATACAAAATCACTAAGAAAATTAAGAACTACGAATACAACTACATGCGCTATGGCCTCATCTTTACCACCATTTCCTCCGTTCAATGTTGAAGACGACCCCACCGCGACCGGTCAACGCTGGACTAAATGGAAAAAACGTTTCGAAAATTTTCTTCTTGCCATGGATATCGACGATGAGACACGCAAACGCGCACTTCTTTTGCACTATATTGGCTCGTCAGCATTTGATATATTCGAGACTTTAACGGATACCGGTGACGAGAAAGACTACAAGAAAGCGATGGATCGCCTAACCGAACATTTTACGCCGCAACGCAACGTTGATTATGAAATATACCTCTTTCGTCAAGCTCGTCAACAACCAACTGAGACGCTCGATCAATTTACAACTCGTCTGCGCCAACTGGCCTCAACTTGCGAATTTACCTCTATTGAGAAAGAAATCAAATCGCAGATAATCCTCAACTGCTCCTCGTCTCACCTTCGTCGACGCGCACTTCGTGACTCACCCTTAACCCTCAAAGCACTTCTTGATCTCGGTCGCGCCATGGAAATATCAGAAAAACAAGCCTCTCAGTCTGGCATTGAATCTCAATCCATTTCTCCTGATGAAACTGAACTTTTAAACTATACTCGTTTGTCTCAGCGTTCTCAATCCCGTCAATCGCCGTCTCCTCCTTTCCCACGTTCTCGAGAGTTCCCTAGCCCATCCTGTACGTGTGGACATTGTGGCTATGCCTATCCCCATCCACAAGGTCAAGTCAGCTGTCCTGCGCGCGGCTCCCAGTGTCGTTCGTGCGGAAAAATGAAACATTTTGCCCGTTGTTGTCGATCTAAACCTATCAGACCAACGTTTGCTGAAAGTAGCTCCTCCCGTCCTCAATCGCGTTTTCAACCACCCCCTCCTAACTCCTTTCCACGTCAACCCCCTCCACGCGAGATTCGCCACGTTACCGACACTCAACAATATCCCACCTCTGACGATGAGTATCTTTTCACAGTAGCTATTTCCCAAGTCGGTAATTCAACCACCCCGAAGGCCAAAGTTATGATTGCAAATGTCCCACTTCAAATGTTGATTGATTCCGGCGCCAGCATTAATGTTATTGATGAAAAGGCTTATCACGCCATCACGAAATCTCCGCAGAATAATCCGCTTTCATTACGTCATACCTCCACGAAAATCTACAGTTACGGCGGTACTTCACCTTTACCTGTTCTTGGAACATTCTACACTCGCGTTGAATCGAAAACCCGCACAACTCCTGCTACTATCTACGTTATTAAGGGCGAAAATGGTTGCCTTTTAAGCTACAAAACTGCAACTGAATTAGAACTTATCTCTGTCATCGCTCAAACCAACGCATCTGTCAACACCACCACACCGCTTTCCGCACTTAGCAGCCACACAATTACGTTCTGAATATTCAGACCTTTTTGACGGTATTGGCAAAATGAAGGACTTTCAAGTTCATCTACATATCGATCCCTCCGTACCCCCTGTGACGCAACCTCATCGGAGAATTCCGTTCCACCTTCGCAAAAAGCTCGATATCGAACTTGACAAACTTGAACGCCAGGGTATTATCGAACCGGTTGATGGCCCAACTCCTTGGGTGTCCCCTCTCGTTGTGACACCAAAACCAAAGAACCCTGATGAGATTCGCCTTTGTATCGACATGAGCCAACCCAATCGTGCGATCCTTCGTGAACGTCATCTTACACCGACTATTGATGACCTAATTCATGATCTACACGGTGCCACTGTCTTCTCTAAAATTGATTTGAACTCTGGTTACCACCAACTCGAACTCGCCCCCGTTCAGACCCCCTAACCGTGAAGACCGGAATACCACAAGGCTCGGGATTAGGCCCATTATTGTTTTTGATCTATATTAATGATTTTCCAAAATGTTTAAGACGCACTAGACCAGATATGTTTGCCGATGACACCCAAATTGCAACATCTAATAGCGATATCAATGTAATCTTAGAGAATCTTAACACAGATTTAATAAATGTTTCGACTTGGATGACAGCTAATAAATTAACTTTGAACAATAAAAAAAACGGAGTTCATGGTTATAGGTAGCAATAAGCGACTTGGCCAAATAGTCTAAGAACCCTCAATTTGTGTGAGAGGCAAAGAGATTAAAAAGGTTAATACAACCAAGTCGCTTGGCCTAATGATTGATGATACTTTATGCTGGTCGGCCCAAGTTGAAAAAATTACAAAAAAAGTTAACTCGGGACTCAGCATTATTAGAAGACTGCGGGATATTGTTGATAATAATACTTTAATAACTGTTTATAAATCAATAATCCAACCACACTTTGATTATTGCTCACAAGTTTGGGGTTGCCTAGGAAAGGTTCTATCAGATAAACTTCAGCGTCTCCAAAATAGAGCGTTTCGTATTATTACCCGTGAAGGATATGAAACGCGATCAAAAGATATTCTAATCAGGGCAGGATTTTCAGATCTGCAAACAAGAAGGGAACAACAACTTGCTACATTAATGTATAAGATTAAACATAAAATGCTTCCAAACTACCTGCAGGATATTTTCATCAATACGCAAGAAGTCCATAATCATAACACTAGGCATAGTGAATTTAATTATACATTACCAATGCCAAATACTAATGCTATGAAAAAATCATTGGCCTACAGAGGAGCAGAGACTTGGAATGCTCTCCCAATTGACCTGAAGTCATTAGGAAGTATAGCAACTTTTAAGAGTGGGGTAAAACAATACAGATCGATATAATGTTAAGTTATAAAATTTTTTTTTATATTTATAGTAGTTAGCACACGGCCTATTGGAAGATCACTTTTTCTGGTTGTTTTTGTAAATAATATATTTTTAATATAATATGAAATAGTACCGTGTTTAAATAAAGTTGAAGTTGAAGTTGAAGCACAGAGGACTTCGCCGCTACACCCGCTTAAATTTTGGTACGTCATCCGCCGCCGAAGTCTTTCAAGATGCCATCCAACAAGTCCTCAGTGGTATCGAAGGTGCTCGTAATGTTAGCGATGACATCATCATTTTTGCGTTTACGCTCTAAGAACCTTACGTTGAATGCCAAAAAGTGCGAGTTCAACAAATCCTGCATCGAGTTCTTTGGGTATATATTCTCCAGAAATGGTTTCTCCCCAGACCCCAAGAAAGTCTCTGCCATCAACAACACCAGTCCCCCTACCACCGTTCATGAAGTTCGAAGTTTCCTCGGTATGACCAACTACTGCTACCGATTTATCCCCAATTATTCCACCATCACCGAACCCCTTCGTACGCTTACCAAATCCGATCAGCCCTGGACATGGACACCCCAGTATCAACACGCCTTTGATCAGCTGAAGCATCTTCTCACCAGCGACACCGTTCTCTCGTACTTCAACCCCCACAAAGAAGCCACCATACTTGTCGATGCCAGCCCTGTTGGTCTTGGTGCTATTCTTTGCCAAGATAACCATGTTGTTGCCTATGCAAGTCGTTCTCTCACTCCCGTAGAACAACGGTATTCCCAAACAGAACGAGAAGCCCTCGGTGTACTGTTTGCTTGTGAACATTTTCATCTTTACATATACGGCGCGAAATTCAACATCATCACAGATCACAAACCTCTTGAACGCATCTTTACCAATCCCACTGCTCGTTCCAATGCCCGATTAGAACGCTGGGCCCTCAAGTTTCAACCATATCACTTCACCACTTCCTATTCTCCTGGCAAAACCAATCCCGCGGATTATCTGTCCCGTCACCATCTAGCTACAACCCACCCTTCCACTGCATCCGACCAGGCGGAAGAATATATCGCGTTCTTAGCAGATCATACCACCCCAAAAGCTATGACCGTTTCTGAAGTGAAACAATTCACCCGTGCCGACCCCACTCTGCAAGCCGTCATCGAAGCCCTCCGTAACAACTCCTGACACTCAATGTTGGAGACACCCAGTCCCTTTGTCAACTCCCAGGACCTCCATGCTCTCTACAATACCCGCGACAAACTGAGCATTTCTGATGATCATGATCTCCTTCTTCGCTCTCACCGTCTCATCCTCCCACATGCCCTTCGTCAACGTGCTCTCCACATCGCCCATGAAGGTCATCAAGGCCTTACCAAAACCAAACAGCTGCTCCGCGAAAAGATTTGGTTCCCTTGAATCGATGGGCTTACGAAAAAGCTAATTGACACCAGTCTCGCCTGTCAGGCAACAGTTGTTCAACAGCCATTTGAACCCCTACGCATGACCAAGTTACCACAGGCCCCTTGGCAACAACTCTCTGTCGATTTCTGTGGCCCTCTTCCCCCCGGCGATATGCTCTTCGTGGTAATCGACGAATATTCGCGCTATCCCGAGGTTAAGATTGTTCGCTCCACCTCTGCAAATACCGTCATCCCAAACTCGACCGTCATCCCAAACTCGACCGTCATCCCAAACTCGACCGGAAGACTTGTATTTGATTGCAAACAGTTGTTCCGAAAATGAATTGCTTATTAACCCGAAAAAGACCAAATACATGCTGATTGGCACACGGCAAAATCTACAACAACTTCCCGTAGATATGACCATAAACTTCCTCAACGAGACTATTACCCCCATCTCCTTTGCCAAAGATCTAGGAATGACAATCGACTCTTATTTGACATATGACCAGCACATCACCAACCTGGTTTCCTCATGTATGAATTCCCTGTGCCAAATAAACCGAGTCAAAAAATGTTTCGATAAAGAAGCTTTAACTCTCATCGTCTCGGCACTTGTAATGAACAAAATGTTCTATTGTTCAACGGTTTGGTCAAACACTTCGTCTACCAACATTAACAAACTACAGTTGGTACAAAATTTTGCATGCAGGATAATAACAAATATTGGAAAGTTCGACCATATTTCGCCGGGCTTATGCGAACTTAATTGGCTCCCAGTAAAGGAACAATTACTACTAAGAGAGGCTATTATGATGTACAAATGTGTCAATGAACTTGCTCCACATTATTTGAGCGATTTATTCACAAAACGTTCTGACATTCATCAACGAGATACACGTAGCCATGACTCACTGCAAATACCATTGTACAAAACTTCTGCAGGTCAAAGGTCCTTTCATTATAGAGGCGTTACACTTTGGAATGATTTGGACATTAAGTTCAAAAAGTTAGACTCCCTAAAAACTTTCAAAAACGAACTGAAGCGAAGCATGCTAGAACAAATATATAAGTAGATAATTTTACCTTGTTAAACTTTATACAAATGTCTTACCTTTTTACCTTAATTTAAATTTTAGATTCTAAAACTTGTAAATAGAACAACATTTATTTTTTGTAAATCAGTGTTGAAAATCCCTATTTAGGGAACACAATTAAGTATGTATGTATGTATGTATTTTATCCACGCATGGCATTCCTAGAGAAATCAAGTCTGACAACGGACCTCCATTTCAAAGTCACTCTTTCGCCCAGTTCGCGAAATACATGGGGTTTCACCACCGAAAGATCACTCCAGAGTGGCCCAAAGCCAATTCTGAGTCTGAACGTTTCATGCGAACAATTCAGAAAACCCTCCGCGCTGCCCACCTCGAAAACAAGAATCGGAAGCAAGAACAGTTTCTTTTCCTCAGAAACTACCGTGCGACGCCACATTCCACCACAGGAATTTCCCCTGCCGAACTCATCTTTGGACGAAAATTAACCGTCAAGTTACCGGAAGTAGTCCCCACGTCACCATCACGATCCCAATTCGCCGATATTGATCTCAAAAAGAAGGAAAAGATGAAAGAGTATCCTGATACCGCAGCCAAAGCAAAACCACACAACTTTCAAGTTGGTGACACTGTTCTCGTTCGTCAAAAACGCGTCAATAAACTATCGTCACCGTACAACAAACATCCATACACTATCGTCAAGATCAAAGGTAGTATGATAACGGCAAGAAACGCAACCAGCTACATAACAAGAAACAGCTCGCAGTTGAAGAAAATCACCATCACCACACATCAACAAGATCATGAAACAGACCCTTTTGACGATGAGGAGATCACCATTCCAACACCGGACCATCCTACGGAAATTAGGCGTTATCCCACAAGAGAAAATAGAAGAACCCCAGAACGCCTAAACATTGAATATCAGCATTAACAATATTCAAACATACTAAATATATATATATTTCATTTTAGATCATTGGTTTTAATTAGTTCAAATTACTTCATATGAACAATGCCCGACGAACGTCCATTCAAAACAAAGGAGGGATGTAATAACCTGACGTCATTACTTATGTGACGTCACTTGTATATAGCTAGCATTCCATAGATATTAAAATTAGTATTGTTATAACCACTCAAAGAGCGTGCCTCGTATTATCATACTATAAGAATACTACATACTATAAGAATACTACAATTACCACACCGATGTTCCATTTTCCTCGATTCCGCTCATCCGATGTTATTAACACCACGTCTCCAGGTTTGATAGAGAGTTGTTTGGTCTTATGGTTAAGGTTATGTCTCTCTCTCAAGCCTTTCACGTACTCTCCAGACCATCTGGACCACAATGTATCCTTGCAACGCCGTAGATATCTTGCTCTTTTTCTCAGATTACTGTCGATATCTTCCTCTGGCACTAGATTGGACTGTTCGAACATCATTGAATTAGGAGTTAAAACGGGTAACTGAATGTCATCCTCGACGTATGACAATGGGCGATTATTTAGCGCGATTTCGACATCGAGTATCACTTCTTCGAATTCGTTCCATGTTAATTTAGCACGTCCGCTCGACTTATACAATGCTCGTTTCACTAGCCCCACAAGTCTCTCGAATTGTCCTCCCCACCAGGGAGCTCTGCTTAAATTAAATTGCCATGTTATGAACTGGTGGGCGAGATAATTTTGAAGCTTCTCATCTTTCATGATCATTCTGAGCCACTTCGCTGCAGCTACAAAACCTCTGGCGTTGTCGGAATAGATCTTACTAGGTCTACCACGTCTAGCAACAAACCGCTTTAAACTTCTGATAAATCCATGAGTCGTTTGATCTTTTAAGAGCTCGAGATGGATGGCTCGGGTAAGACTACATGCGAACAGGAAATGAAATTTCTTGCACCCGAAGCAATTGTTGATAATTTTCTTTTTAGTAACGACCAGAAGGCTTTTTTTAAAAAAATTTAATAAATTGTAACAACGTTTCGGAGTTTACTCCATCATCAGGTTACATTTATACGCACTAAAAAACCGTTAAAGCATGCGACCGTTATTAGCTCGCGCGTATGCGCTTGCGTAAACATATAATTGACGTGTCCGAGAATTTAAATATATCAATTAGATAAATTAGAACTAAGTGTTTTAACGAGCGTGTCCGAAAATAGTATATAAATCCTTACACTAGAAAATTTGCTACGCTAAGCTGTTCGTATTTATTGTTCAAGTCTGGTTTTAGCTTCTGGATGAATAATGCTTCTGTGATCTTTCGGTCCAATGAGCCACTTGTTTTTTTCAGAATTTTTACAGTTAACTTTGGTTCCTGTCCAGGGTGGCACTCGATATAGTGTCTGGAAAAAGCCATGTTCTTATATGATGGTGCTGTGGGATTAGCTGCGGAGCGGTAGTGTTCTTTATAACGGACGACTAAAGGTCTACTGGTTTCACCAACATAGCTTCGTCCACACAGATCGCAGTTAATTAAATAGACGACGTCTTTCTGCGAGCACTGCACGGGAATAGATGAGTTGTGGCAAATAGGGCATTTGGAAACGTCTTTGCACGACTTATCGTGGGGTCTTGACTCGACAAGGAGGTTCTTCAGGGAGCTTTGGGGTCGTTGAATTATTCGTACGTTCAGGTTAGAACGTTTAACCGCTCTTTTGATGTCGTTCGTGAAGCCACTTGACACATACGGGATAGTCAGCGTGGGGAGGGATTCTTTCTGTTTCTGTGTTGTTTTCTTTCTCTGCTTGACTCGATCAACGTAGCTGTTATCATAACCATTCCGTATAGCTCTTCTTTTGAACGTCTGCTCAGCTTCTTCGAGTAAGGCGTCACTCGAACATATCGCGGTGTAAGTGTTGATCGTGTTACTTATGCAGGCTTGTTTCATATGTTCTGGGTGATGGGATCTTTCATTCAACATCAGACCTTTATTGGCAGGTTTTGTGTACCACCCCGTTTCGATGCATCCAGATTCGTTAACTTTCATCTTAGTGTTCAGGAATGGAAGGAAGCCATCTACGTCCGGTAATTCAATCTCAAAACGGATTTCAGGGTCTTGGGAGTTTAACTTGTTTTGGATAAACGCGGCTTCTTCCGGATTGCTAGCTGGTGTGATGCAGTCGTCAATATATCGGTAGTAGAGGGAGACAGAAAGGGATAGGTCGGAGTAGATTGCTTGATTCTCAATTCTATCCATGTAGAGAATGGATATCGCTAACCCATCGCTAAACCTCGAAGCTGTTGGTAAAATGTTCCTTTCCTTTACCAACAGCTTCGAGGTTTAGCGATGGGTGGACGAGGCTATGTTGGTGAAACCAGTAGACCTTTAGTCGTCCGTTATAAAGACCACTACCGCTCCGCAGCTAATCCCACCGCACCATCATATAAGAACATGGCTTTTTCCAGACACTATATCGAGTGCCACCCTGGACAGGAACCAAAGTTAACTGTGAAAATTCTGAAAAAAACAAGTGGCTCATTGGACCGAAAGATCACAGAAGCATTATTCATCCAGAAGCTAAAACCAGACTTGAACAATAACTACGAACAGCTTAGCGTAGCAAATTTTCTAGTGTAAGGATTTATATACTATTTTCGGACACGCTCGTTAAAACACTTAGTTCTAATTTATCTAATTGATATATTTAAATTCTCGGACACGTCAATTATATGTTTACGCAAGCGCATACGCGCGAGCTAATAACGGTCGCATGCTTTAACGGTTTTTTAGTGCGTATAAATGTAACCTGATGATGGAGTAAACTCCGAAACGTTGTTACAATTTATTAATTTTTTTTAAAAAGAGCCTTCTGGTCGTTACTAAAAAGAAAATTATAACATTTAAATGAGGCTTAGAGAAAGTTGTTGATAACTTTCTTTGTTAACTGCCTCAATCGTGGGATCCAATAGTCACGTCTGACCAAAGTCATTGTGAGGCCAACTCCCCCGTGCAGAATCACGATGTGGGCGTCTTCAACGATCTTCTTAGATAAACGTGCCGCAGGTGGTAAGAATAGAGGAAATTCTCCTTGAATGCGACCACGGCACTCGTACAACCAGCTGAGTTCAGTTGTAAGTTCAGTCTTAATTTGTCTTCTTGAAACTCGTCTGTACCACTGGAGCTGTCTTGGACTTTCTTGATCCACCACTCAACTTGTTGATGTATATCTTTAGTTGTCAAAGGAGCAGTAACTCTCGCTAGTTTCTTCAACTTACAGTTCGTTAAGAATCTTCTATCCAAGCCATGATACGGACTGCAGACCAAAACCAATGTTTCGACAATAATTCTTCGAACTCATCATTTATCTCCACGGCAGCTGCGAATAATTCTCGGCTCAGTTTCGCTTCTTGTTCAGTTTCCTTGCTTGCCTTAGGAACAATTGACTCCGGCAACTGGTTGGGGTATAGCAATCACACTGGTCCGTTTAACCAAATCTTGGGGAGATTGCTTCCAAGACACCCTCCGCTTCCAACGTCAGCTGGATTCTGGTCAGTGGTTGCATGTCTCCACTCGATGAACTCCTTCTCGTTTATCTTACGCACTCTGTTAGCTACGAACTGTTTATAAGTTCCACCCCTTTGATCCAATATAGGGCTACGGTGCTATCTAGCCATCCCGTAACAGATCTCACCAGTTGACCATCAAGGGCATTCTTTGTATTCTCTGCCAGGTTTGCCGCCATGTGCGCTGAAACAAGCTCTAGCCTCGGAATAGACAAGCCTTTCTTCGCTAAACGAGACTTCGCGGTCAGTAGGCCCTGGTTAACTCCTGACTCTTGGTGGACAACTGCATAAACTGCCGCCGACGTCCCAACTCCACTTGTGTCTCCGAACACATGTAGATCTATCGCTTTAGTCGGTTCTTGAATTGATGTGATACTTCTTGGTATCTCTACTCTACCAGGTAGGCTATTCTCGAATTTGCACCACTGATCTGCGACGCTTTCCGACACTTTCGCATCCCAGGGTAGATGTTGGTCACAAACTTGCCGATACATCAGCTTTCCTGAAAGTGTTGTGGGCGACACTAAACCAAGTGGATCATATATCGAGGCTAAGAATCGTAACATTTCTCTCTTGGTCGTTTCAGCAATTGGTTGTGGAAAAGTAACAGATATAGTGTCATTGTTTTTATTCCATGGCAGTCCAGCAACTTGGTTTCTCCCGCTTTGACTCCGAGCTGATCGTTCGCGTAACTTTGCTTCCCATCATCAGGCTCACTTTTCGCTTCTAACACTGATTCGTTGGAGTGCCATTTGTGTAACACAAACTTGGCTTCTTCGCATATTGCTACAGTGGTCTCCTTCAGATCAAGCACTTCCTCTTTAGTGTCTCCCCCGTGATGATATCATCAACATATACACATTTCTCGATTTCTGCGACTTCATTTGGATATCGTTCCTTCAGACTCCCTAGATGTCGTTTCAGCGTTGCTCCGAGCAGAAATGGTGACTGCACTAACCCAAACAGGGCTCTGGTGAATCTGAGAACCTCTATCTCTGATGTTTCCTCCTTGACCCAGTGAAACCTTAACACATCTCGATGTTCTGGTCGGATTCTGATCTGAAGAAATGCCTTTTTGAGATCACCAGCCAACGCAACAGGTTTCAACCGATTTCTCACCAACACATCCCAAAGGATATTTTGCAAGGGCGGCGGCCCTGTCTCTAAACAGTCGTTCAATGATTGGCACTTGTCATTGGCTTTAGCTGATGAATCAAACACGATACGAGTTTTGGTGGATTCTGCTGACTCCTTTACGACAGGCTTATGCGGTAGTCGGTAGATAGAATTCTTTCCCGACTGGTTCACTGGTTACTCGTTCAACTGCAGCCTCAGCAACTTGATTTTGAATGATCTCATCGTATTCATTCATAAGGTTGGGATCTCTTCGTAGTTTCTTGACTAAATTATCTAATCGTTTTAAACTGCCATGTTCATTACTCGGAAGAGGACCATGACCCTGTTTCCAAATCAATCCGGTCTCATACCACCCTTCATCACTTCGGCTAAGCTGTTCCTTTAACTCATCATACACCGACTGCTGGTCACCTTGCGCTCGATCTTCTAAACCAAGAAAAACCAAATTACACAACTGCTCGTAGTCTCCAAATGATGTTCTGGTAAGGTAAGTATTGCTAAGACTCACTTCCTTTCCTGGGGACATCATCAACCAACCGCAACCGGCTCACCTGGATTGGTAAAACAGGTTTGCTATCTTTATCATCCATCACCACTCCCTGAAGGTGAGGATACTGGTTGACTTTTTCTGCATACCTTGGATTTGGAACTGACAAGAGAACTCCCTTATACACTTTGTTGACTTCTGTTTCCATGGCAAATTCCCAGTGATGCTAGAAACATTCACATTATACACTTCGATCTTTTGTGTTGTTGAGCACATCATCATATCAATCCGTTTATGCTCAGTTCGAGTTGGTCGTTTTGAAAGCCGATCAATAAGAGCTGCGGAAGCATACGAGCAGCTTCCTGAACCTGTGTCAAACAATGCTCTGACCTTAATTCCGTCAACAAGTACCACAACTACTGGGTAAATCACTTCACCTTTGACTAACGCTACCATCATTTGCTCCGTCCCTTTATTGCATATAGATGTATCATGCCTTTCGTTACATTTCTGGCAAGTGGTTTTGCTCCGACAATCTGATGCCCGATGTCTTGTCCCAGCGCAGTTGAAACACAACTTCTTCGAGCTCAATAACTTTCTCCTCTCAGTGACACTTGTTACAGTTTTACAGTCAACTGATTTGTGCTGTGTAGACTCACAATAAACACAAGGTCTCGGTTTCCATTCTCCCTGGTTTGCTTGAAATGATTTGTCTTTGGGCAGCTTCGACTTGTATTTTTGATCTTTTGGACCGACCGGGTTGCGCTCACACCACTTTCTCAGGGCTTCAATAATTTGACTAAAACCCCAGTCCTGCCAATCGTCGTCCAAACGTACCAGGTAAGCTGTGATATCAGGTAACTTATCGAGGGTCACACGAACATAGCCATTAATTTCTTGGATCTTTCCAAGTGTTTCCAATGCATGGACATTTGTCACCAAGGTCTCATAAAATTCATGTATTTTACCAGGCTGGGAATCCCGCACTGTTTGCAAGGATATAATCTGCTGTACATGAGAATTCGACACTTCGCTCGGTTTTCCACATTTCGTCTTGAGTATATTTTTAGCTCGTTCATAGCCTTCGGATGTAAAAGGAAGACCATCTATACTCATTCTCACTTTAGAGACTAGCAGCTCTTTCAGGTAAGAAAAATTTTTCCACTTGCGTTATTTCAGCTTTGTCGATTTTGGCTCCAAAATCGATGCCAATCTAATGGTGTCCCTTGAAACTTGGTTACAACTAGATTGGGTAACTTGACTTTGCTAAGATTTCCTTTGCTTGATTTACTTTCTTCCATAAGTTTCTTTTCATAATGTTTCACTTGCATTTTCGCTTCCTCGAGTTTTAATTCTTCTTCGAAATGCTGTCTTCGTTTATTATCTTCTCTCAGTTCATCTTCTTCCATAGCTTTCGCCTGTAACTTTTCCACATCACCATGTAACTCAGCCATAACTTGTTCATACTTCGCAATCTTTTCTTCAATCTCAAGCGTCCATTGTGTAACATCTTCTGGGTTTTCACCATTCTCGATTTTCGCTGTTTGTATTACTGCGGATTCAGGTAGACCGTGAAATGCGATAGTTGTCACGTTAGTTTTAACGGTTGCACGGTGACGTTTCTAGGCAGATTTTCAGACGTTTCTAAGGCGTGGCTTCAATGTTTATTTTCAAAATTTAAACGTAATTACAACGGTGGAATTTTGAAAATAAACATTGAAGCCACGCCTTAGAAACGTCTGAAAATCTGCCTAGAAACGTCATCGTGCAACCGTTAAAACTAACGTGACAACTATTCGCATTTCACGGTCTACCTGAATCCGCAGTAAGACTTTTTGCTCGTGAATACTGTCGATTAACTCGCTAAATACTTTCTCTTGTCGCTTTAAACTCTTCAGTTCGGGTTTTTTTCTCTTGGATTCTCGGTGTATCATTTCGCGTAAATTCAAGCATACGTAGCTTCGCTTCGATCTTGTTTAACATTTGTTTTACATCCGTCATCTTGAATTTATATTTTCCGATGGGTTAAAGATTGGTAAAGAAAGCTACGAGATAATAACAAACACATTAAGAGATAACTTTACATCTCGGCTCTCATTAAAGGTGCTATAGATCGGGAGAATTTAGACGTTATATTTGCCAAAAGTAAACTGCCTCTGGGATCTCGAAAAATTATTGACTACCACTTGGATTTGCTATGCAATGAATTGCCGTTATCAAAGCCTAAACCACAACGAACCGATCCCACAAGTGAAGAAAGTTCAGCTGACTCAAAGCCAAAGGTAAGACACTGTTTCACGCAAAATTCATGTAAATATAAATCGACGAGCTAGAAATTTGTTCTGCGTGTTTACGCTTCTTTCTCTGACAATTGCGAGAATGCTTTCTTGATTTAATTTTATGTCGGTCGCTTGTTTTGGTCTGGGAAATTTTTATATTGTTTTTTTTTCATCGCCATCGGCTTCAAAATAACATGTATTTTCGGGGTTGATATTCTCATCATTTATAGTGGAAAGATTCCGCCGGAAGTGACAAATGACTCAGAGCAACTCCGTATCTAACCTGAGTATACTTGTCAAATGTATTAAAATCAATATTGGCAAATGACAACGGAGATGTGGCCTTACATGGAATTCAAGAATACGAACAGTCTATAAATGACAACAATGACAATGTACAGAATCAAAATGCATTCAATCTCAACGTAAACATGAACTTGTCGCCAGTCAATGACAATGGCAGAAATGATGAGAATATCAACCCCGAAAATACATGTTATTTTGAAGCTGATGACGATGGAAAAAAAAACAATATAAAAATTTCCCAGACCAAGAGGCAAGACAAGTGACCGACATAAAACTAAATCAAGAAAGCATTCTCGCAATCATCAGAGAAAGAAGCGTAAACACGCAGAACAAATTTCCAGCTCGTCGATTTATATTTACATGAATTTTGCGTGAAACAGTGTCTTACCTTTGGCTTCGAGTCAGCTGAACTTTCTTCATCTGCGGGATCGCTTCGCTGTGGTTTAGGCTTTGATAACGGCTATTCATTGCGTAGCAAATCCAAGTGGTAGTCAAGAATTTTTCGAGATCCCAGAGGCAGTTTACTTTTGGCAAATATAACGTCTAAATTTTCTGGATCTAGCGGCTTTAATGAGAGCCGAGATGTAAAGTTCTCTCTTAATGTGTTTGTTATTATCTCGTAGCTTTCTTTACCAATCTTTTGTTCGATATTTCCTAAGAAATCCGTCAGTTCTTCGCACGCCATTACATATGTCACACCATGCGTCGATTGAACTTCGGAAGTTCGTTTCGAAGTTCGGAAGTTCGTTTCGAAGTTCGGAAGTTCGCTGCGAAGTTCCAGCCCAACTTCCGAACTTCGAAACGTAATTGGGAACTTGGGAACGAACTTCGCAACTGCGTCTTGAAAAGTGAACTGAAATTGACTGTAATAGATGTATATAGCAATATATTCGTAATAAAATGTCTTTTGTGTATATCAGAAAAATTAGGTTTTTGTACTGTATATATTGCTATTATTCTTTTGCTTGATTCATGCATGGAGGCTACTATCTGCCGCAAAAAGGACAGCCCATGCATGACATGCATGTGTATTGAGTCCCGAGGGAGAGGATTTTTTACATTCACCTGATAATTTTTGTACTTTACTACCTATACCCATTCTCCTAGTTTTCAATAAAAACGATGAACTAGCTACATTCAAAGATAAATCACAGACAGTTTTACTGTTTTGGTTTTATTTAGAAGTCAAATGCTCACAAACACGTGATATAGTTACTTTTGAAAATTATCAACCTTCAACAAAACAAGACGCGTACAATTTCAAATAAATCGGTTCAAATTCAGATCACTCTGATCCACTCCTTGTATTTGAAGTTTAACGTTTTTTGTGGAAACATGCAATTTGATACTCTGCCCTCCCCCCTTAGCCAATCTATTTTTGTAAAGTCACGTGACCAGCACAAACCAGGGTCTTTCCCATAGGTAAGACCCTGGGTACGAGGTTGGATATCGTGTGAAATTAACTTGGAATCTTTCTTAGCACAATAACATATATTAATACGAACTGCATGGAATAATAAATTATTATTCTATGCAGTTCGCCGCCTTTATACTGCACACTGGTATGTAGATTAGTAGATGACTGAAGCGTTATTGCTATGTATAGGTTGTGGACACAGGTCATTAGCTAGTCGCTAGGTGATCATGCGAAATACCTCTCCTCTCGCCTTATAATGCGTCTAGTTTCGAGGCGAGGAATATTCTTGCCTTCCAGTCTTCGATGCACTAACTAGCTAGCTATTAAAGTGCGGTTTAACTTGGCCAGTTGGTAACATAACACCAATATATACGTAACATAACACCATAACACCAATTTATGTACATATATAATTTTGACTCAGAGGTGTTTTCTAGGTATATTGGGTGGCGTGTTCCAGATGATTTCGTTGGGAGTTATTGCAAACCTAGCGTGCGCGTCGTAATATTGATAATTATGACGTCATATGTGTGGTGGTGGGGGGGGGTGTTACTATAAATCATGATAATCCCGTGTATATAAAATGAGGCAGGCTACAAAATAAAATTGAATAACATGCATTTCGATAATTAGATCCATTTAAGGATGATTTACACAAAAAAAAAACACAGCAAAGACACGGGCTTTGGTACTTTATTATAGAAAGGAATCGGGTTTTTCGAATAGGAAGATCGCGAGAAAATGACATATAAGCCCTTCATCAGTAGCAAGAATATAGAGGGAAGACCAACAACCAGCTGCGCTGAGATCTAAACAGTTAAAAGGCAACAACTTAAGGTCGTCCAAGAAAAGTTGACGAGCGACCGTAATTGTCGCTATAGCTTATGGGAAAGGAGTGGTTCTCAAAGTTCCCTATGAGAAAATGAATGGCAATTTCTTTGCAGAGTTCATTGGAAAGCATTTTAATACTTGTTTTGCAAAGTGCGGACGTAAAAAAACGATCGTCCCCTGTTTCTCATCGATAATGACCCATCACAAACGAGTAAAGCAGCGCGAAAAGCAATGGAAAAAATCCAGGCTGAATTTCCTAAGATTCCGGCTACATCGCCTGACCTGAATCCGATTGAAAATCTCTTTCACTTGGTAAAGATAAGTCTCGAGAATGAAGTAATTGCTAATAATATAACGTAAGAAACGTTCCAAGACTTTTCAGCGCGGGTTTTAAAACCCTTGGAAAATCTGTCAACTGATGTAATCGATCGTACTATTTCAAGCCTGTCAAGTCGAGTAGATGCTGTCAAGTTAAAGCAAGAGGAAATCGCATAAAATACTAGGAGTTCTATCTTTTACTGTTATTTATTATATAAAGTACAGTGCTTTATGTACTGTTTAATAAACGAGCAAGAGTGATTTATTAGGTTTAAAGACACGAGCGCGCAGCGCGAGTGGCTTTAGACCTAATAAAACACGACCTGCGAGTTTATTAAACGGCTTCAAACACGACTACAAATTCAATAGATATACCGCCTTATTAGTATTCTTTATATAAAAAATACTAATGAGGGCACAACAACAATAGATACTGCCTTATTAGTATTCTTTATATAAAGAATACTAATTAGGAGTGTTTTATCAGGTTTAAAGCCACTGCACGTGACATATTATACACCCTTTTCATAAATGGCTGCCGATTAAAAATTCTTTTATGTGCATATAAATTAGCCCAACTAGCCTCGCTTCTGTGTAGAAATTCCTTTGAAATCTTAACATGAGTACGAGGCTAGTTGGGCCAATTTATATGCACATAAAAGAATTTTTAATCGGCAGCCTTTTATGAAAAGGGTGTATGGTTGACACGATTTGCCAATAAGCTTATGAATTATTAATGAATGTTTGAAGTGCTATTTAAAAAACGAGCAGGAGTGTTTTATTAGGTTTAAAGCCACGAGCGCGCAGCGCGAGTGGCTTTAGACCTAATAAAACACGACCTGCGAGTTTTTTAAATGACTTCAATGAAGAAACTAATGAAGAAAACCTCCAAAATACAAAAGAATATGGTCTGATGAGTATAGTTTAGCTAAGCTACGATAATGGACGTGGGGGCTTTGAAAGAAGTTTGAATTAAATAAAAGATTGCTACAAGAGCGAAAAGGCTCATTCAAGGAGCACACTTTTAATATACAAGAACATTGACACGCAAATGAGTGGCAATCATTGCCCTTATTACTTATTTCAACTGACCTGATTGCTACATAAAGTTTTATATAATGAAACAAGTTACAATTTCCCCAAATACTTAAATTTCGGGAAACGTTAAATAATTAAAAGGAATCGATTATTAGTTTATTTAACAAATAAGGCAATTGACAAGTAGAGGCGAACGGTTCCGGTCTTTTGGCAGCATGTATATGTATTGGACATTCCAAAAAAAAATGAATACTTTCAATATTTGGTCCACAAATATATTGGCCATTGATTGCAATAAATTTTGTTCAAATAATAGTTAAGAGAGCATGTATTTATCGGTTTAGTTAGACATCAATTAAATTTAAAGAGTACTCAACAGCAAGTTGCTGTCAGCGACGAATTGTTGCAGAAAAGACAGAAATGCCACATGCGTGGTTTATTGTTCAACGACAACGATTCTGAAGAATGGGGTAGACTACGGACAGGAAAAGATGTGGTGGGGTTTACCTTTTTATTTGCCGGACTTCCACATTTCCGTTTTTTACGTTTTCCTGCCACGATCGCATTTTTCGTTCGCTGTTCTTCGAATTCTGGCCCATCCGTAGCCCCTAATTTCTTCAAAGGAGGTTCCTCCATTTCATGTTTTCCGATTTTCTAAATTATATTAAAGAGAGAGCCGTTAAAGCAGCCAGTTGTGCGAAGGTTTCTATATACAACAACCAAGTGTTACAACATTTTTATACGTAATATTGTGAGCTGTGAAGGACGCAAGCGAGTTTTTTCTCCAAATATAGCCATAACAATCTGGCGAGCATCATAATTTGAATGGTTTTTAAAGTCAAAATCCCAAGAATGGCGAAGAGGTCAGATGACAAATATGAAAGGATAACCAATTGCATGCCATAAAGGCTCTGTTACACGAGAGAATTTTTACTGCAAATTGCAACGCAACTTCTGGCGCAGAGCTGTATTACGTAAACCGTATTTACTGGATAATTAAGAACTTGCTGCAAATTTGTTGCTCCACCGACGTTTCCCCTACCTAACATGCCACAGAGGCATGAAATAAATATAAGAGTGATAAAAATCAGAAAGTGAAATGGCTCCATGATAACGAAATTAACTAGATGTTACTGTTCAAAATACCAAATCACTTTAGATGTTAGGATAATATATTTTTCAAATAATTTTATTTAATAGATGAAATATTTGAACCCTGACCTTGATCAACTTCTTGGCTGTACTCAGGGAACGCGGAACCGTGGGGGGGGGGAAGCAATGGAGGCATGTACCTCCCCACGTTTTTTAAAAGTGAAAAAAGTGCCCTTCTTTCTGGTCTAAAATGCCCCATTTAACGAACGAAAAAGTATTTTTTGAATGAACGCCCTCTTTTGCTGGAAAGAAAGTGCCCTTTTTGTAGTAGTAAAGACTCTGTAAAGGCCGTTTCAGACGTTATATAGATTTATTAGTTATATAGATGAATTTTGTTCGGCTCGTGAACGACAGAAAATCGTTGGATAATGGTCATATACAAAAGTGTCTCTTTTGGCCAATGCCCCTCCACTTTCGAAATTGCTTCCGCGGCCTCTGGCTGTACTTCGAAGGATTTTGTATTTCTCCTTAACTGTATCGGCTTGGTCTTGATCGAATCGCAAACGAGCGTCGCAATTTTCGAGGTAACGTTTCCTTCTTTTTCATCAATTTCAATATTCCGCCAGTTATCCATGGTAGAGGTCCAGGCATTATTAATGTCAGAAGTGCTATCATTTGTCATCCAATCAAATTGCAACGGTTCCATAGCCCGACTCATTCCCAAGTCCGCACGCTTGTAGTCATAAATTGTTTTTGATTCTGTGAGACGTTTGAGATTTTCGGTATCTCCACTAGGTATGACCGCGTTTTCAGACCATGAGACTCTTGGAAAGATAAAGTCACCACTGATCATAATTTTGTTGTTGGTACGATTAGCCCAGTCTAGGAATTCTTTGAAAGAGTGAAGGCATTTCCGAGTAGAATTGGGAGCTCTGTAGCAGCATACAACAAGAGTCGGCGGGTCTCTGCCCCAAATACATTTGACACAAATAATTTCAGGTTCAGAGAATTCATCAATAGCTACTTGCTTGACATCAATAAAAGACGAGTCCTTTGAAGCGATAAGAACACCACCTCCAGTTTTGCATTTCCGGTCTGTACGAAATACGTGGTAGGTGTGAGATGGGAGGTAGGTACGGTAGCTGAAAACTGTATTTTACTACGCTGACCATTGCAGCGATACATAGCTGATTTCCAGGGGGAAGGGGGGTAGATATTAAAAAATCAGATTACGTAATCAAATAGAAATTTAGTTATAATACAGACACTAGAATAACAACATGCAAATAATTAGAGATACAAATATAAAGACAAATATCATAAATTAAGGAAATATAGAATTTCGATATATACATAGCAAAATAAATAAATAATTAACTAATT
The DNA here is from genome assembly GCA_902702795.2 of Paramuricea clavata. Classification (NCBI taxonomy): domain Eukaryota; kingdom Metazoa; phylum Cnidaria; class Anthozoa; order Malacalcyonacea; family Plexauridae; genus Paramuricea; species Paramuricea clavata. The sequence goes on from CACRXK020000822.1 coordinate 50,669, forward strand.
TGGCCAGGTGTTACGATACTGGTTTTAAAGGCTGCCAGCAATTCATTATTTCGTAAATCATCTGAGAGCTATTCCACAGTTTAGCCCCTCTATAGCTAAGACTCTTTTTAAAGATAGTCAGTCTTAGGTTGGGGCAAATAGAGTTTAGTGGAAGAACCTCTCAAATTGTAATGCCGGGAGGAAGGCATTTCTCGGCCGACAAAATGGCACACGGCGATTCGCGTTTTACCTCATCGCAAGCAAAAGCTGACGCATTCAATTCCTACTTCGCATCCGTGTTTCGACCGAATACACCATCTACCTCGGCGACAGATCTACCACCTGTGAACAGCACGGATGCCGTTGGTCTGGAGTCTATAACAATTTCTGTTGAAGAGGTTTGCTGTTTGTTGTCTGGTCTTTGTACCACCAAAGCCACTGGTCCTGATGGAATATCAGCGACATTGTTGAGAGAATGTGCGAAAGAACTGGCGCCATCTTTAACTGAACTTTTCGCAATGTCGCTTGCCCATGGCAAAGTTCCTAGCGAGTGGAAACGAGCAAACGTCGTTCCAGTACCAAAGAAAGACGATCCAAGTGAAATCAATAACTATCGTCCGATTTCACTTCTCTGTATAATCTCTAAAGTTCTCGAGCATATAGTCCACAGGCAAGTTTATGAATTCATCAAACCATCGCTCCACGATCTTCAACACGGTTTCCGTCCAAACAGATCCTGCATAACCCAATTACTGGAAGTACTTCAAGATATTGGTAAGAACCTGGATTCTGGAAAGACAACCGATGTCGTTTACTTAGATTTCTCGAAAGCTTTCGATTCAGTCTCCCATCCAAATCTTATTCAGAAACTTCGAGATCACGGTATATCTGGCCCTTTGCTCAACTGGTTTTGTGACTACCTTAGCTCAAGGAAACAACGTGTTGTGATCGATGGCGTGTCATCATCTTTTCTCGAAGTAACTTCAGGCGTCCCGCAAGGTAGTGTAGTTGGCCCACTGTTGTTTATCATCTATGTAAACGAAATACCGGACGAAACCACTCACAGCAAGACACCGATGTTTGCTGACGACAGTAAATGCTACAGACAAATTACCTCGACTGATGACGAACAATTGCTCCAACGCGATATTAACTCACTTCAAGAATGGTCTGTCAAATGGGAACTTAGTTTTAACGTGCAGAAATGCAGCGTGATGCGGTTTACAAGGAAGAAAAATATTATGCCAGCCAATTACCACCTTGCTAATGAAGAAATAAAGAGTGTAAATATCCAAAAAGACCTCGGGATATTCATCAGTGATAACTTAAAGTGGTCAAATCAGATTGCCCATGTGCTTGCTAAAGCCAATCGAATGTTGGGATTCTTAATACGGCATTGTACACAGCTCACCAACATCCACTGCCGTCGCCTGCTATATCTAACATTAGTAAGATCTCACCTGTCTTACGGCAGTGAGATTTGGTCACCCCAAGGATCATCGCGAGACCTCGACACCTCGTTCTAATAGAAGGCATTCAAATACGGGCAACAAAGTTCATCACGCAAGACTACCATTCCTCGTACTCTTCCAGATTGAAAAGTTTAAATTTACTGCCAATCTCCTACTGGTTTGAAATTAAAGATCTAACATTTTACTATAAATGCAAATCTGGTGGCTACGAAGTAGATATAGAGCAATATTCCACTCAACCTTCCCTTCACACTACTCGTTTCAGTTCATCCGACCTACGCCGACCTAACCTTTGTAAATCCTCAACCTTCAGATCATCCTACTTTAACAGAATAATACTACTATGGAATAATCTGCCTAGTCATATCAAGTCATCGAACTCTTGCGCTATATTCAAATCCAAACTATATACTCATTATCTTAATAAACTAAACTCGGACTTTGATGTTGAGCATCCAAGGACATGGAAAACTATTCAGTTGCTTGAAATGCCGCTCGAGCAATATCATCTGCTGTTCGTAGCTGGTCTGGTGTTAAATAGCGAGGTTTTTGGGTTTGACTTCCACTACCATCATCACCACCTCGCGCTGACCTAGTTTGCATGTAAGTGGTTAGTGGTTCCAACTAGTGATGATGGTGGTGGTGGTCAAATCTGAACCTCGCAAATAATTTTGATAGTGTAGTGTTTATTCTTGCATGTTTATATTGTAAAATACGTGTTGTTAGGACTAAAGTCTGGTGTAAAATGGCTGGACTCACTTTTGACTTCCATTACCGCTATCACTACCTCGCGCTGACCTGGTTTGCATGTAAGTGGTTAGTGGTTTCTAACTAGTGGTGCTGGTGGTGGTGGGGGTCAAAACTGAACCTCACAAATAATTTCACAGAAGTGTAGTTATGTATTTATTCTTGCATGTTTTATATAGTATAAAGGCCTGCAAAATCAGTATTTACGTTGTCCAGTTTGCAGTCCGTAATATGTCGTGTTTTAGTGTTAGATGGATGGACTTAGTATGGGATTCTAGTTCTGTTGTCCAATCCGTCAATCATAGCTGTATGTGTTTTTTTTATATAATATGATTGTAAAGTTAATAAAAAAAAATAAAAAAATAACGTGTTGTGATCAACATGAGACTTTGGTTTTCTGACCGCCCCAATTCCGGATAAGATCTTTTTGGAGATTTCTTCAATGTGCTTATTCCAAGATAAAAATTCATCAATATAGACCGAAGTGCCTTTGTTTCTTTTACCCTTTTAATTGGTATGTCGCCGACATACACTTTGGGAGCGAGAGATAAGTTATTGATATTATGCCTAGATCCGATTAATAGCTCAGTGTTCAGTTTTGACATGATTTCGAGATCATTTATTTGCAGAGAGCCATTGTTTGACATTTTGCAAGGTCATGATTGATGGCCACTTCTGCATCAGAAATTGTTTCGCCTGAGGCAGTTGTTGTATCGTCAGCAAACATTCTTGCCGACGAATATTCCAAACTGTCTGGTAAATCGTTTATATAGATTAAGAATAGAAGTGGGCCAAGAATGGAACCTTGAGGAATTCCACACCTGACTATCTTTGTACCGGATAATACACTGTTAACTGAGCACATTTGTGTTCTGTTAGTTAAATAACTTTTTAGAAGATGTAAGGCTGGTAATTCCATGCCATACATATCAAGTTTCTTTAGTAAAATATCAAAAGTATCAAAAGCTTTTAGTATCAAAAGCTTTTTGAAAGTCAAGAAATACTGCGATGTTAATTTTACCACGATCGAGGTCCATATTAACAAACCATTCATTTGTGCTATCTAAAAGGGCAGATGCTGCGGAATGAAACTGTCAAAAGCCAAATTGACGATCAGATAGCAAATTTGTATTAAAGCGGTTTGTATTAAACCCATACCTAATTTTAGTGTTCAGTGCATGATAACCAATTAGGCAGTGATAAAAGTAAAATGTACAGTGATAGAATCTAAAATGTGCAGTGATAAAATTTGCTGTGATAAGCTGTCACAAGAAAATGAGCAGAAAAACTGAATTAAAAATTCGTCTTGACATTTGAATGAAATTGAAATGATAACTGCCAAATTATCCAACGTCCGCACTAATATTATAGTTAAGGTTCATCAGATGAACAAAGTTTCCCACCAAAGATCTCATTATGAGTTTGGAAAATGCAGTGAATGATACTTGAATGCATGTTGAGATGTTTGCAGAGCGCGCTTGTGCTCGGCTAAACTTTGCACAAAAATGTGCAGTGATAAAGCATTCTTAAAATGAGACACGATTAAACCATTCAAGCAGTGACATGCAAAATACACTGTTAAATTAAAATATTTTGCGCAGATGTGCAGTCAGCGGAAGTTTCAAAAGTTCACAGCATTCACTTTGCAATTCCATCCATATGCATGTTTTTATTTCACATTTTCTTTTAATTTAATTTCTTTCCATGACTCGTCTCCTTGCTTTCCAGAAGCATCACACTCTTCACCTTTCTCAATTGAGCTTAAGTTCTTCTATTTTTTTATATAAACTATTTGAGGTTATCGTTGTAAAATCAACATTGTTACCATAGATCTGGTTATTAAACGAATGTGCAAATAACTATTCTTTTTTTTTACTATATGTTTAAAAGCTTTAATCGCTACAGTCAAAAGATGAAGTCAAGTCTGCATTTTCAGCTGTTTTCTTGCTCGCAAAGAAAACAAACCTGTACAACGGAGGCGCTCCCAGTTCACCAATTACACTGCAACATGTATTTTATACATGCATTAATTACACGATATCTCTCACACGATGGATTGGAAACTAAATGACACAGGTAAGGGCTTCGTGAAAAAATGCTGACTCGGTGTTCTATACCTTAAGCATATACCTGTTCACACCAGTTGCAGGAGGAACAAATATCTACAAACCTGCTCAGCTTTCTCGGGTGATTTCATCCAATTGAATCCCTGCGAAGTGGCTTCATTTTGGACAACATCTACAACGCAATCATCAAGCTTTTCTGGAAGAATTTGATCTTTATTTAATTCACTTTTAGGTTTCTTTTCTCTCACCCAGATCACAATAGCAAGTTGATCTATCTCCTTGCCTTCAATCCTCTTATAATCTATATCAACGGCGGTAACATTTGGCTTTTTTATAAGATCTTCGAAATGCTGCTTTTGCACCTCTTTTAGTTTTTTTCTTTCTTCGGACTCACTGAGAACCTTTGCTTTAATTTCTTCCGGTGTTAATGACGACCATACGGTGTTACCTTCGAAATCTTGCGCTGGCTTTGATATCTAACAAACGAAATACAAGCAATTTCACTAATTGGTATCGTATAAAAAATCTGAATAGACAAAGCTCGGAAGGTTGATCTGTATGATAAGTAGACGATCTGACGCAAATGCTTTATTGTAGTTTGAATTTGAACTTATTCAGAAACAGACTTTGCAAACAATACAGGTTGAAATACGTTTACGGTTTACAATTTTTGGTGAATTTAAAACTCACAATACGTTTTTCTTAAAGAGTCTCAAACACAATTTAAGGGCCAGCCCTGTTTATGTGGAAGCCGGGCTGATCCGCTTAGCGAGACAGCCAGGTAAGCAAGATCGATGAATTCTCTTGCGTTTATATGAGAAAATTTTGTCCCGCTTGCCGGGACAATTTTGTTGTTTTGAATTGTTTTGACAGTTGTTAAAAATAGCTTGCAGCGGTATCTTTGAACTTTCATCCCGGCAATCGGGTCAGCCTGCTTGTGAGTGCTTTTATGGAGAAATTTCCATCGCAATAAGCGAGATTTCGCCTCTTTAATTCAAGCGAGAGCTAGGCAACCGAACCCGCCTCGCTTGTCCACATAAACGCACGATAATTTTTACCACAAAAATAACTACACAGCGATATCTTGCTTACCGGGCTGTCACGCTTAGCGGGCCAGCCCGGCTTCCATATAAACAGGCCCTAAGTTTGGTTATCAAAGAATGCTGCACAGAAAAATCCTGATTCTTATTTTAGGAAGTTAATTATTTATTTTAATTTCATTATTACTTAGAACAAGCAAAACACTACCTGTCCGTATAGTGAGAAAGTTTTTACTTACCAAGAATTGATTAAAATTCTTAATAAGAAATATTTTTCTTAACAAGTAATCAAGTGCTTGAAATGAGAATTTTAATACTTATTTCAAGAAAATAATTATTAGTTTTAAGAATATTAATTGTTTTTGTTTGTGGAAACACCACGTAAATTTATTACTGCAGTAATAAATTTACGTGGTGTTTCCACAAACAAAAACAATTATATTTTATCGCCATGCAAACATTCAAAGAACTTATTTTAAGAATATTATTACATAAATCTAGTAAAAAAATACTTTTCCGTCCAATTTATAGAATGTTTTTACTTATACCAAGAATTAAAATACTTAGCAAGAACATTTTTCTTAACAAGCAATTTAGTCCTTGAAATGAGTATTCTAATTCCTATTTCAAGAAAACAATTACTATTTTTAAGAGTGTTATTATAAGTCCTGGTCAAGTACATACTGACAAAGATTTCTGGAAATTTTTCCATGCAGGGCATTTAACTATGGACATTAATTCAATCCAATGCTTGAACGAACGATTAATACATTTATTTTATAGAAAACAAGACTTATTGACATAATGATTAACGGTATTCCCCTTTAATACCAACCTCGTTCCCAGGGTTTCTCCTCTTAGGAAAGAAAGACCCTGGTTGCGGCTGATCGCGTGTCTCTTCAAAACCGATGTATTGCCTAAGGGGGACTGCTAGAAAGGTAACAAATTACATGCTTCCACATGACATAAAAAGTTTACACTTCAGTTGCAAAGAGTGGGATGATTTAAAATACTTGCTAAATTTTTGTTTATTTTTCTTTGGCATTACAGTTTTCTAATCATTTTACTATCAAAGTCAAGTGAAGCTGTTGTTATGCTCTTTCCAACTTTTCTTTGTTTCTCAGCGATGCTTTGAGTCGTCGTCGTTCAATTTCGTCGTTCCCATATTTATGTCTACTATGTTTAAACATGCCGTTATTTTTGTTGTTGTTTACCAACATTAAAGCTTTACGGCAATTTACTTGTTAGTCGTACAGTAGGTTTTACAATAAGATGCTCGAATCCAAATGTGACTACATTATGTCGAGCCCAGACTACATCATGTCGAGCCCAAAATGCGAGCCATGGCCCATGTGATTTTTCTTAGTTTGAAATTAAACGATATTTTGATTTTATGTTGTATCGTAGGTACGAAGCAGGGTACAAAAATTTTCAGTTTTTCATGGGAGTGTACAAAATATTAATTGCCGAACTGGATGTGTGCCTTTCCTTTTGAGCAAATTTATATATAACAATATATAAATTAAAGTTAATGAGACAACACGTTTGTCACCTTCAAACCTGGTTATAATCTCATAGTGACAGGATAAGTTTGTCAACAGCCACAAAAAGGCGATATCGAATAGGCCAAAGTTCAAATGTTTCCCTGGGCACATGTACCGAATGAAAGATCAACTGGCCAATCCTATGTCAAGAACGAGCACGCAGAACAAAGGTTAATGTGATGAGGGAGTTTTATTTGACAAATATCCAAACAAATAGCAATGTCTTGTTACCGAGAAAGAAAATTTACACCCACCCACTCGTTCATGTTCCTGGTATCTGGTGCATTGTATGGGTACTAACTAATATTATGCGAGGACTATGAAGAACAATTTGTCAAGAAAGACTATCGAACAATTTTCTCATGGAAAATTATCGCTATGTAAATACTTAAATTGGTTTATGTTGAAACAAATAAATTTTGGTTCGGGGTTCAAGTGTTTCCAATGGTCAACTTCAGGCCGATAGACTCAGGTTATTTATGTATTAAATATAATCAGTCGAATCGTAGGTACTGTCCAAGGGGATTATCACCCCTTGGTTCAGGTCTATGTCATAAGGGGTCGCTACCAGTCTGACAGGGCTCTATATCGGGGATTATTACCCCTAGGGCATCCAGTTTCTCCTAGCAGGTCTTATATATACCACTGCGGGATGAAAGCATAGGGGTTAATGAGTTTTTGGGTTGACCAGAGTGTGAGAGCATAATGTATATAATTGGTTCACTTCACCCTGAAACCATTCTCCCACAATTATTTTGTGTACGTTTTACTAATTTTCGGGCTGTTCTTTCACCTAACGTGCTTGAATCATTAATGGTAGTTTGTAAAATACTACTAGTACAATATGTAGTCTGGCTTATTGCGTTTTTCTCGACCTTCGTCAAGCCTCTTACCCTGGTTCCATAGGGACCATAGGCTTGTAAAAGCCACTTATTTTCAAGCGTGAAACGGGATAACATATTTTACAACATATCTTTTTCTAATATATACTTTTTATTACGAATATGCACAAACGTGCACAATATTAAATAATCCTTGACATAACACTATAACGGTATTAAAGTGCACATGACATGAAAATTTCTCCCCAATTTTTTATGTATCACTTAAAAGTACCTTGAAAATTATGAAGAATGGCCTTAATTTATTCACAGCTCATCTCATTCCCAAGTTATCGCGCATTTTGTATTTTGTGTTATGACATCACTAGTTGTGCTTAGGACGCCAGCAAAAAGAATGAAGTCTAATATATATCTCAGAAGCGATTCAACGAAATTAAATCAAATTTGGTACTGTTAGTAAGTGCAACCTAAACTAACATTTTGGAACGTTTATGTGGTTGTCATAGCAACGCACTAGTTACCAAGTCCCTCTTTTCTTATTTTAGTAACGGCTGCTGTACACACTTTGGAACAAAAATTTTATTTAATTCAATATAGTTTATATTTACCACAGCACCTATGAAAACTATAATAATAAATGAGAATCGCAAAATTTCCTCTCCTTTTTGTTGGAAGCAAAGATTTGGACAAAGAATTGGACAAAGAATTGGTACACTTTCAGATCATTATATAATTCAACCTCGTTCCCAGGGCTTTCTTATTAGGTCGAGGCTAGGCACGAGAAAGCCCTGGTCTGGGCCGGTCAATTTTGCATTTTGATTGGCTAACACCATATTGTCTAAAAATAACTGAACTTGACAGTTGACAGTATTAACAATTCAACATTTGTAATTTTTATGATTCTTGTGTGTACGAGAATGTTTTGCAAAATAATCTTTCGAAGTAAGACGTTTTCTCGACTGCATGATTTACTTTCGCCTCGGCCGGTTACAAAACTCAAAAGCCGTGTCGACGTGAGCTGTGATGTTTCCTGACAAAACAAGAAACGTCTACTATTATTTAAGCTGTAGTTTTCCTTGTACAGTATTTATAATGTAGTGCAGATGTCTGATGAAATACTACGCGTATTACATTGTAGTAATATTTTAATTTACAATATTCTGTACTGACAAATAAAAGCAAGACAAACAATTAAATAATACTAAATTAATTTAGGCCCCGTTTAATACTTTATAATAGCTCTACGCCTAGGCCGATGTAGTGTAGTCTCTACAAAATTCGTCACGCCACCGAGTTTTACAGTTTCAGAATACTCCGAATACTTGAAAATTGCTACTATACGACTATTAAAAATAAAACAAAGATTGTGACGGCGATAAAATTTGTAGGCAAGCATTGCTCCTGAACGGCAACTGCAGTTGGTGTCCGGCGAAACAAGCGAATCCGTATATTCCTGTACAGCGTAAACAGGTTACGCGAGGTTTTATATTCGTGTTTACTTATATTGAATTAAGTCAGATCTATAAGAGCATATTTAAACTAAGTATTAATAGCAATAGGTCATACTGTTCAAGACGAGAGAAATCAAATTTCGTGTGAATCACAACTTGCATGGAGACGCCTATATCCAGCTTGGATGCAGCTTTGTCTGTGGTTGAAAATCACCAGAAATATCGGTATATCTTAGAAAACATAGACGGGGTCTTCAGAGATTTCAGCTGATTCGTGCCAAACTTCGCTCTACACATCAAAAGTATATTCCTCGGTTTGTTTAAAGGTATATTTGTCAAAAGCATTTGATACTATTAATCACAAGATTCTGGCTCAAAAATTAGAGCATTACGGCATACGTGGAGTTACTCAACTATGGTTTGACAATTATTTATTTAACAAACAGAAAACAAATTGTCAAGTACAATCAAACTAGGTCAGAAGAAGTGACAATTAAAACAGGTGTCCCACAGGGTTCAATTCTTGAACCAATTTTATTTTTACTTTATATAAATGATATTGAACATAGTAGCAATTTACTTTCGTTTATACTGTTTGCAGATGATACTAATATCTTTTATAGCAACAGCTGTCTTAAATCACTAAATAAGGTCATACAAGAAGAGGTGAATAAAATTGCAGAATGGTTAAATGCAAATAAACTATCTCTAAATATCAAAAAAACTAAATATATTATATTCAGATCTACAAATAAGAAATTAAAACAAGATGTAAAAGTTAGCGTAAATAATGTAAACATAGAACATGTCAAATGCACAACCTTTCTTGGTATAACAATTGATGAGTATTTGACTTGGAATAACCATATAACTGACGTATCAAAGAAAATCACAAGAGCCTCGGGAATAATAGCAAAAATAAGACACTTGATAAACAGAAATTCACTGAAGCTAATTTATTACACATTAGTGTATCCATATCTTATTTATGGCAACTTGATTTGGGGTAATACCTACAAAACCCGAATTTAAAAAATATTGAATATTAAAAAAAATTGTGCGTTTGATAACTTTTAGATCTTACTTGGAACATACAGAACCTATATTCGAAGAATTACGCATTTTAGATATTTTCAAAATAAATGATTACCTAACTGCTTTGTTTATGTATCGATACTATTATCTTAAAAATTTACCAGAAGCATTTGAAAATTATTTTGTAACAAACAATGAAATTCATAACTACAATACAAGAAATGCAACAAAACTACACAAGTGTTGTAAAATAACTAATTATGTCATACATATACTCTTTCTAACAAAAGGGTTAATCTATGGAATACATTAGATACAAAATTCAAAAGATTAAACTCTTACAATGTCTACAAAAGATTAATTAATCAAACAACATGTTATAGTAAGCTAGATCTTCTTCAACTTATATGCAATGACCACAGATATACAGCAACCGTTAATTATATAGCGAAAATTGTGTAATCTTGTATAACTTGTAAACTGTATATTATGATATAATATCCTTCTTTTGTAAATAGTATATACTTTTAGGTCTTACTTCAATAATTACTCTTCACTGTAAATATATGTGCAAATTTTTTTTACAAACCTAACTAGTGGCCTACATTAAAAAACCTGAAAAGGTTTCCAGTAGGTCTCTAGCCCAACACCTTCAAACTACATATAGTTTTTGTTACTTATTATTGTACATACACATGGGAAATAAATATATGATTGATTGATTGATTGATAAATAATATCGATTGAGAAGTCTTTTGGCTGTTTATTTGTTTCGAAGACTTGTATATTTCATTAAAGAATATCTCGCCACTCCTTGACGAGTAGCTGTCAAATACTGCCAGTTTTTGGGGAGTCAAGTGACCGGCCCAAACCAGAGCTTTCTTGTGCCTCGCCTCGTCCTCATAAGAAAGCCCTGGGAACGAGGTTATATATAATTCGAATTTGTGTGAATTTTCGCTAGATGACATTAAGTATTTCAGGAAATATAAACAAAACACTGCGTGATTGTCCATGGCGATGTCGCCATTTTGACAGAATTTGTAATTTCGGCATAATTCGCACATCAATATATCGTTTATCACTCAACATATAAAGACAAAAATTGGTAGAGTAATAAATCTGAGACTGCTCTTCTAAACCAATACATCGTTTAATGTATGTGATGAAGGATGTCGTAAATAACGGGGGATCAACATACTGGCAGAATGGAAAAATACAAATTCGTCGTAGATTTGAACCATAATATCTTGGAAGATATCTGTCTAGATACATTCATGTTATCCACACATAAAAACAAGCCTTCAATGAATTTTTGTTAGCAATAATAGCCCATTATAATTAGTTAGACGTTAAAAATACCGATTTAAATTGCGGCAATTTTTGGATGTGTCTTCTTTTCGACGAGGGAAATAAGCATGTGGGACTAATCGGACAAACCCAAAATTTCACTGTGTAAAAGTAGATGTTATGCTAAACCTGCGGTCAAAATTTCGTTCCTGTTCTTGGACTGGTTCGATATTTGCGAGCGATTCAAAATTGGTGTTTTTCACTAATTGAATTCATTCAAATGTAAACAAACAAATTATTATTATAAATTAATAAATAATAGTGATTTATTAACTAAATTGACATTTATGTCAATTTCACCAAAATAGGCGAAAGTCATACAGCATATCGCCAAAATATTGCAAATGCTGGAACGGAACATACTGTATTTCTATGACTATCTCTGTACGACTATATGAAGCAGTACTGATCGACTACTTCTTTATAAATAACAATTACACAACGCGTCCAATTTGTACGTACACACGCTGACACTAATTAATTATATACCTCGAATGGCAAGCAAGCTTGAACCTTGTTCAATAGGTATTTTACTCGGCTCAACTGAAGATTGCCACAAGACTACTTACGCAAGGAAAGTTGGAACAAATAAGTTGGCGGCTCTACCGGCAGACGACGTCGAACTAATTGTACGAAGCTAAGGAGCGGTTTACTGAAAGGCAGAAAATGACAGCGTTATCTGTTTTCATCATGAAATGGTTTATTTACGCAAGTATGAATATTTGCAAAAAAGTTGTTGTGATCCCTTTCAATTGCATCCAACAACGGCAAGGAAATAGCCTTTATGCATAAAAGATATTGAAAACGCGGACAAAATTAATAAACTCGTTGTGAAAGATATCAAGCCTGGTCAAAAGCTGTGCCCAAAATGTTCATCTCATCTTTGAAGCATCGATGAAAGTTGCATCGAAGAAGATGAAGAGTATAAGCCTGAAGTCGAGGACGGATTACATAATCTTGCCGCCAAATTTAGTTCCCTTGGTTGCACTCCAGTTAAGACTAAATTCGCACAGAGAGACCGTGTTGTGTATGCCAAACGAAAGGCTCAAGAAGCGCAGACGGCTATTACTGACGAAGTTGCTCGTCGTTTAAATGCTGACTCCAATGAACTTCAAACGTGTCAAAAGTGCACAGACCTTGACGCAATTATAGAAGGGATCAAAGAAAAATGCTCCACTTCAAACATGGAAGCCACACTAAAACTTATCACTCTCGCGCCGCCTTCTTAGACAATAGAAAAAACTGCGAACGTGTTCGGGGTATCTAAGTTCATGGTCAACAAAGCTCGGAAATTGAAAAAGGCGAAAGGAATTTTACCCGATATAAGTCCAATAAAAACAAGGAAACTGTCGGAAGAAAGCAAAACGAAGGTAATCGATTTTTACAACGACGACGAAGTATCGCGAATGTGCCCAGGGAAAAAAGACTTCGTTTCCGTTAAAAATTCAGAGGGAAAACGAGTCCATGTTCAAAAGCGACTCTTGCTTGCTAATTTACGTAAACTGTATTTGCACTACATAGAAAAATCAAGTGGTGAACACGTTGGATTTTCCAAATTTTGTGAACTTCGGCCATGTTGGTGTATTACCGTTGGAGCGAAAGGTATGCATTCGGTATGCGTCTGCGAATACCATCAAAACGTGAAGTTACTGCTGGATTCTCTCCCTGGTCCAAAACTTGATCATAAATCCTTAATGGCGAAACTTGTTTGCGATGTCAGTGAAAGACACTGCATACTTCATCGGTGCCAGAAATGTCCAGGTTCTGACAGTCTCAGAGAACACCTTCAATCTGTCTTTTTAGAACGTTCAATCGGACGTGCAATAGACACATACAGATGGCACAAGACTTATCACAAGACAGGAACTTGCGTATGACCTCTTGGAGCAGATCGTTTTGCAAATTAACGCTCTAACCAGCCATAGCTTCATCGCGAAGGCACAAGCAGCCTACCTTGCACAGCAAAATGAGTCGTTAACTCGAGGCACTGCGGTTGTTTTGCTCGATTTCGCAGAAAACTACTCATTTGTTGTTCAGGACGCTGTTCAAGGTTACTACTGGGACAACAGTCAAGCTACACTGCATCCACTAGTTGCCTATTATCGGAAAGAAGATGGCAATCTCGGTACGATCAGTTTCTGTGTGGTCAGTGATTGTCTGAAGCATGATGCTACAGCTGTGTACGCATTTATCAGCGTTATCATTACTCATCTCAAGAAATTAATTCCAGGTCTTTGGTTGGTGAGGTACTTCAGTGATGGATCCGCCAGTCAGTACAACTAGGGATCCAAGGATAGTGTGAAGTTTCGAATTGAAAAAGACACTGCAAGAACTATATATGGTCGCCGACAACCTAGAAAAGCTGATGGCTTACATCTCATTATTTATTGCTTTTAATACGCTCGGCATACGAGTAGCGTGACGTTTGAAACAAGCCTAACACATAAGAAACTTGCCTTGTGAAACTGATGCAATTCATCTATTTATTGTGATGCTACACGATGCTAAATTTTCATTTGTATTTGCAGCTGTCGCTAAAAGCTCCCCACGAGGCTACTGCTATGCTAAATTTATCTAAAACTATAATTGAAATAGCTGTATAAGATATGTTATGAATAATAAGCACTACGTCGTTACATCATTAAAAGGACGCATTTTATTCTCATCCGTTCCGTATTCTATCCGCATATCCGTTCCGTGGATCCGCTCCATCCGCTTCCGCATTTTAACCTAATTGTGACATGCTTCACAATAACAAGTTTCATTGACCTTTGACTTTTCCAGTGTCACGTCTATTTTCAGCTTTTCGCATGTGTTGAATAATGTCACTTTAGATTTCAATAGTTTTACAATTAAGCAGTGTTTAAAGCAGTTTTGACAAGCTTTGAACAGTTCTGTTTACAGAATACTACAGATTGATTCTCGTAAAATCTGGTAGAGTTATCGTTGCACTGAACAAGAGTTTACACCGTTGACAACGGCGTTGTGCTAGACAGTAAACAAAGACAAGGCCCGTGACGGTACACGTTGGCTACATGTACCTCCTTGCTTTTTTTTTCTATTGCATAAAGCTTGTTGGCGAGCCAAGTGATTGGCGATAACACGTTGGTGATAACGCGCATTGGCTATCTCCTCGTCTTTCTTATTTAATTAAGGAGCTCTGACTCGCAAGTTATTTTCTTCGTAAACGCCGTACAAACGTTTACCCGCTTCTGTTTAATAGTTGTTTCGCTCTTTGTACTGAGCGTAGCCATCTATTCTGTGATGTATATACCTTATACAGTCAATGACAGTGTATAATGAATACACGTTCTAAATAATATCGATGGGCACTTAATTGAATACCGGTAATGCACAACATATTAATACTACATAATAGTATTATGCGCGAATCAAATCGAAACCTTGACATCCCCCCCCCGGGCATACCTGGGGAATTTGCTTGTTTAGTACTTTAAGAAGGCGGGAATTTGACCTTTTTTTCTAGTGGAAGGTGGGGAATTTGAACCTGGGTCGGGAATTTGAATTTTTCTTTTAAACACGTGTGCAGAATCCAAAATGGCGTCAATAATTAATGGATGAGTTCAAGGTCTTCAAGTGCAAAGGAATTAACTTTGTCCTTGGTTGGCTACAAGAAAACGGCTTTGAACGATTGAAGAGAGTTTTTGAAGGAAAGAAAAACTTTGAAATTCCAAAATTGCGAAATGCTGTAGCTTCCAATTCGTACATGGGGTGGGGCATTTGAACTCCAATTTTTCCCAATACGTGGTGTATTTGAACGGGAATTACAAATATATGTAGGGAATTTGACCTGACCAAAACGTCAAAATCCAAATTCCCGGGGGTATGCCCGGGGGGGGGATGTAAAGGTTTCGATTTGATTCGCGCATTATTGCGTAGAATCTCAAAGGACAAAGATTTTCTCAATATTCATGTCTGAAATGTTCATATACTTGAAAACAACACTGTCTCGCTTCTGCCTACGTATACTGTACCTCTGTATAACGAGTATGCCGTGAAAATAATATCGGCACTCAATTGAATGCCTAGAATCTCAAAGATTTTCTCAATATTTACGTCTGAAATGTTTATACATTTGAATAACACTGTCACGTCGCTCCTTCCTAGCTCTGTATATTAATGAATATACCGTCCACATATATCAGTACTTGATTGAAAGACCGTCATGCATAACATAAATTTATATATTGCGTAGATTCTCAAAGATTTACTCAATATTCACGTCTGAAATGTTTAAATTAATACATTTGAAAACAACACTGTCGCTCCTTCCTAGCATCGTGATCTACGGCTTCATAGCGCATGCGCATTTGCCCTGCTATAGAAAAAATCGGGTGTTCCGGGGGGAAAGATCCTTTACACAACATGAGAAGCGAATGTTCTGAAATTACAAAAATTTACAATAACGACAACGATTCCTCGAAATTTTTGTGAGCTTGGCAAAAGGACAAAAGAATATTTAAAGAAAATAAATAAAATTGCTTAAATAACCTTCAAAGCACTGATTAAGTACAATAAATCACCGCGAACATAAATCGTATACAC
>CACRXK020000823.1:0-24360 GCA_902702795.2 Paramuricea clavata
TGCATTTGACCTTTAATGCTTTATTTTCTTTGCGTTGATAAATAATGGCTCCACTTCCAGGTGTAAAACAGACCTCCAGCCACGCAAATTATATCAAATAGGTGTAAAAAGCTTTCAAGCGGTGACATATTTCATAAAAGATAACACAAAAACCGACAAAACCCAAAACATGAGTTAATACAGAGCGTAAATGGCCGTATTTTCCATAGGCATAGTTATTGATTTTTAGTTTTCGCTCTTGAATTCCCTCTACCACTCCTCCCTACGTGGCAAAGAGGCGGCAATTCGAATTACCCCTAAAATCTGGGGGTTCACGTGACCAGAGGGAACCAGGGTCTTCGCCGGAGCCCGAGCGCAGGTAAAAGCCCCTGGCTTGCGAGGTTGACATTACCGATCACGGGAAAGTTAACAATCCCGTATCCCGTCCCGCGGGACGGGATTCCGGTCTCGTGGGATAGTAATCCCGTCCCGTCCCGCGAATATTAAAATCCGGATTTAAAACAAAACGTTAAGAAATATGACAGTTCACGCCCAATTTCCGAACTTGGAAACGTAATTGGCAAGTTCGCAACGAACTTGGGGACCGCGCATTGAAATATGTATACTTACCTGCAGAAAGATATAAAATGTAGGCTAGAAAATCTTTCACGCTTCAACATAACAAAAACTTTAGATTTTCGTTTAATTTCTCCGCCACCTTCGACCATAACAACATCTTTTGTCGCTATTCGTGAAACGCTATGCAACCGCATACTTTGACACTTTAGACTCTTTAGTCAGTTTACGAAGCATTTTGAGACTTTTTTTCTTTCAATGTGAACACACTAAGACAGAGCAGTGATGTGCTTGCAGGAGAGAATAAACCGGCTGAATGAAAAGCTTGCGACCTTGTATCGGCTTTTATTAGCGCGTTCGGAATTATGTTGGGGTCGATGACTCACGTTGTTTGTCAAAAACAGAACATCAGGATCGGTTTTCGGCATTGACCATTGTCTACTGAGAAGACACGCGCATACCAAAGAACTCAGTGAGCGTTTTGTCTTGATCGGTTATTGTCACAGAATAAAGATCAGTAACAGAAGGGCCACTCATCGGTGCAACGTGTCCGCGTATTTTTATGCAAAAATATGCAGTTTACTGGCCAGAAGGCGGGGCAGCCAGCCAGTACAGCGTGTTTATTGGCCAGAAAATGTCATTGACTGGCTAGGAAAGTGGCGGCCAACATGCGTAATGCGACATGCGCGAGGACAGAAACTTCAAAGCTTCCGACGTAAGTGACCCTTCTATATGGATCTGTATTCTATGATTATTGTCTTCAACAAATTAACTGCGCTGTCAAATCTCTATAATTATAGCTATAAGTATATAATATCTTGAATCCAATTGCAGTTATACAGTATATGTTTTTCGTTGGGTTATATCATAGTTATGTCAGTTATATTCAGTTATATAGTCTATGTTCGCTTCTAAAAATCCTCGGAGATTTTGTGAAAAGTCCTAAAAGTCTCTAAATATCCAAATAACGGAAAATCCATTTCAAATCTCCAAAAATCCCGAAAAAAATTATATAAAAACGGTTTTAGCTTTTGAACATCCCGCGGGATGGGATTTCCGTCTCAAATGACGGGTTTCCGTCCCGCGGGACGGCTTATTTTATAATATTAACGGCTTATTGACCGAGCGTGAGGTCTGTACTGTGAAATATCAGACCGAGGTTTTTTAGTATGGACTGAGCGACGAAGGAGCGAGGTCCATGCAAAAAACAGAGGTCTGATATTTCACAGTACAGACCGGATAAGCAAGGTCAATAATCAGTTTATTATATGGCTGAACTGCATGAGTCTGTGAGCATATGCTTTTCGCGCGAATTAAATCGGCTATCGTCAGTTTCACTGGGTAACAATATACAGTAGGCATGCATGCTCAATCAAAAACAATTTGGTTGTTTGAAATTTTTATCTGTAAAGTTTAATGACACACAATTGGAAAATTAAAAAGCAAAAAAATTTTCTGTTTGCAAAGCAAAAATTTCCCGCCAGATAAACGACATCCGGGACACCGGTCCAGATACGGAAAATACGGACCACGGTCCAGATTTGGGTTTTTACGGACCACTTGTCAACCAATCAGAATGGAGAATTTTGAAAAGCCATATAATAATTATCTTTACAACAATTGTGATATTACTTTCCTGACTATGTTTATGCTAACCCACCCTGTCAACTTTCCCTTTGGGAGAAAACCAGAGCGCCCGGAGAAAACCGCGACTTTCGCCAGAGCTTAGAACCCGTAGCGAGCGTTGAATCCTTGACGACTGCGCCGCTACTTCCAGGACTTACAGTTTCCAGGAGTAAAATAAAAATCCAGGGTTTTCGAGGATTTCCAGGGCGTACGAAACCTGAAAATTTCATGAATTCAGTTCTCTATCCAGTGTAACTATTAAATCAGCAGGATTTCTCGGCGTTTAAGTAAAAAATAAACTCTCGAAATGTAACTTTGGAACTAGAGAACAAGGTTACGGAAGAAAACTTCATAGTTGGTAAATGTAAAATTGCAAAATATTTAGAAAATTAATAAGTAAGTTAAAACCTTGGCGGAATTTTATTAAACGCTCATTAGTTCGATTAAAAAAATACATAGTTTTACATGTTACTCGTTTGTTTACGAATAGAGAAGCACGTTGTTGATGGTAATTACAGTAAAAGCGTGGAGCGAATGTATATTAAACAAAAGTATTTAAGCCTTTTAAAACGTCTTGTAACAACAACCTTTTAAGGCTCTCAACTTTTTTGTGTTCTTGACATCTCTACACAAGTGAGGCCGAACATGACTTCATTAATTTAACAGTTAGCAACATTGCACTTGCGTGTTTCGGACGGAGCCCCCAGCCGTGAACAATCTTTGCCTCCGCCATAAGGCGTTGGATCAGTGCAGGTCCGTATTCTCGTCTCAGTCCCCGGGCCACATGATGCGCTACATCCTCCCCATTGCTGCCAGTTAGTGAACGATCCATCACGCGGTAAAACATTGTTGCCTAGGAACCTGGGAGAAAAAAACAATGAATGACTGGATGGCATGGAGAACAGTGGCATTTTCAAAACAATGAAAAAACAATGGAACGTTCCAATCATTGGATTGTGACTGCATGGCATTGAGAACAGTGAGATTTCAAAACAATGAAAAGACAGTGGAACATTGATCATTGGATATCACTATTGTAACCCTGAACGTTACGTGAAGAGCCATGGTTTTGTTCTGTGGACAGCATCTTTACTTCATGGGAATACGTTCGATCCTACGTATGTTTCCACACGAATCTTCAATAATGCATGAAAATTTAAGAGAAGATTTTTTTGTATGTTACGTAACACGCGCTCAAAACTAATGCGTATAATATATCACTTGAGGTTATGACTAAATTCAAAATTTGTATTTTTCGATACGTTTCTCAATCGGCAAACAAGCTTAAAAAGTATGTTTAGTGCTTTATCTGTAAAATAATGCTAAAATGAAGAGATTTTAGATGATACGCCAAAGAGAAAATGATGTCTGAAGTTCAGTAAGTTTTGCTTATATGACTGTAAATATGGCGTCAGTTTAGCATCACTGATAATTGTATTTTAATTGACAATTTTTAACTATTATTTTATGTTTCTCAACCGGCAGATGCATTTAGAAAGGTAGCTAACTCTATAAACTAGAGAATAAAGCTAAAACATAGTAATTTTTGAGAGGAACGCCAAAAAGATTTTAGGTTTTGAACACTTTTCATTGCGAATACGTGACATTGAAAAAAATTGCCTCTTAAAATTTTATGTCATTTGGTACCTGTAGACTTCGTTGACATATGGACCTCCGAGACCATCGCCTGTAGAATAATTGTTTAAAATAATTAGCTTTTCTCAGGCCTTGTCCGCCATTTTTGGGTATCAAATCGCGCAGCGACAGAAGATGACAACAAGGAAAGTAGTGATTTGATGGAGTAAGTAGTGGAGTATAGTACTGTGTCACTAAATTCACTTCTTCTCTTGTTGAGGTCTATCGCTGTGCGGTTTGCCACCGAAAAATCGTGGACAAGGAGTGGTCACATGACGTGAGGAAGGCTAGTTGAGGCTATTGTCGAATTTTGAACCCATAAGTACACATCGACAGCTTACTAACTTTTTTGCCAAAGTTATTTTTTATGAATTTGAAATTTTTGTTTGAAAAATTTAAAAGTCTATATATAGTCTCCTAAGTGAATAGCCAAACAGATACTCTCTATAGATTTTTGCTTAACTCGATATGGTGAAAAGCATCAGTAAAATGGAGGAATTAAATAATCAGTTTTCAAACACATCAAGTCAGAGAAGGATCGCCTATCGAGCAAGAAAACCTTATCCCCAACCATCAGTAGCATACTTAACATCCCAAACAAACGAGAACATGTACACGTGTTGATGAGAGTTCAGTGAAATATTACCGAACGAGCAATTATCTCTCATCAACTCGCATCAAAATTTCAACCAGCTCAAAGTTGATGAGAGTCGGATGATAAGGGAGCGTTGGCAAACGGTCCTAGAGGGGGTCATTGAGGCATGATGCATTACTGCAATAAGAAAAAAAGGAATTCCCAATAGAGCGTTTGCACATGACGTCACAGCCGCCATGTTGGTGTTCCAATTCAAAATAATTTTAATTGGACTCTTTTGTGTGGAACACCAACATGGCTGCCATGGCTTTTGTTGAGTTGGTCCCTGGGGAATGAGTGCCAACGCTCTGTACCAACTACTGCTCTAGTACTAACCATGACACAGGTTAGACATGCCATACTTCATGTATTTACGTTCACCCTCCGATTCACCCATGCATTCGCCGCCATTTTGTAGGGCAAAGATTTTCAGTCCCAGGTCCCACGCAGCTTCTGCGCACTTCATCATGGCATTGGCACGAGCCTCGCCATGGCCGTCCATAAGGAGCGGGTGTTTGTTTTCAAGTGGAAGCAGCGCTTTCGTATCAAGCGAATCTTTCCAGCAACCAACACTTTGAAATTCTGTTAGAAAGAAATGCAAAACACAGTATTAGCTAATGTTTGTTTATTGGACGGTTTGAGTAAGTGCTGTCGTCACCTTCGAAAATGTTGAGACCAGGGCTTCTTTTACGAATGTGTCAGTAGAGGGGCCATCAAGAGAAAGAGACCGAACTTGGAGTTGGTAAACCGAAAAATTTGTATTTTTAAGTGTCTGGGGCTTGATTTTCGGTATTTTTAGACACAATTGTTTTATATATTTCATCTGCTAGACAAATATTTGGACATGGGAATACTAAAATACTCTTCTTAACTAAGTTATTCTTCCCTTTTTTGGTTATATTTTAGACAGAATTCTAAGAACCTTCACTGGGGGACTACAAACACTACATAGTTCACTGGAGGGGCCAAAACGGGCTGGGGGACAAGTCACCCACCCCCCAAGTTTATGGTATTAACTTATCAGTTGACTTATCGGAGCACGAAATTAAACTTATCTCCCAATTCCACATTAATTTTTCACTCTGATAACTGCAGGTTGGCCACGATCTGCCTTACGAAGTGTTAGGGAGTGAAAGCTATTTTATCTGGGTTGGTTAATCCTAACAGAGAAGACAGTTTGGTGGTAAATACATGCAATGGAAACATCAAAATTTTTCGATCCCATAAGTCAATAAATTTGAATTTGACCACCATGTTTAGCAAAAAAAACCCACTTAACCTATAAAGAAGAACTCACATGTAGCTACTATTGCTTAGTATATACCCCATATAATATATAACTGAGCATTATATACAATAGACTTTATGCATAATGGCGTCACAAGGCTTCAAGCCCGCGAGGAATCCTGATCTTCGTAGTCATCGCCCGGGAAAATTTCGATAGTGGCCATTTTGAATTGTTTAATTTTCGGGCGATGACTACTAAGACCAGCATTCCTCGCGGGCATCAAGCCTTGTGTCGTCATTATGCATAAGGTCTATTGTCTATATGATTCAGTGACTCGTACGTAAGCCTGGTTTCCACATGGTCGTAAAAATAGAATCACGATCTTTTTCAACGGCCAGTTTAAAATAGTTTACATGCACCTGTAAACCACATATAAATCATAAGCATTCTCCAGTTCTAATCACTCCGCGTATTTTCAGTTCTAAAATGTTGTATTTCGGCTGATCGTGACTCAATCTTTTCGACCGTTACGATCATATGGAAACGAGGCTTAATATACAATTCGCTGATGTGAGTTAGCGTTATCATATTTGGCAAAAATGCCCGCCCCATGCAGATTTGAGATCTTCATGCTAATAAAATTAGTCTATATACGGAAAATTTCATGCTGTTTTGGACATTCAGCGCGCTACACAAATAATGACTGGAAATTCCACTGGGATGAGTGAAACATTTTCACTGCAATGGAAATTCTGCTCAAATCACAAATGTACAGGAAAAACAAAATGTTCAAACCTACGTAAGTCGCGCCCTGAATGATAGATCTGTAGAGTGTGTGATGGAAAATTGATGACGTCATCTCGGATTGGAGAATTGTGTGAGTTTGGATAACTCACATTTTAATACAACCGTTTTAGTTTACGAAACATACAATATAGAACAAAGTCAAAGGTGACTAAACGTTAGAATTAGGCAACTATAATATAGAAAAAATTAAAATGGTAGAAATTGGCATGTTCACTTGAAACTTACCAGCATTTTTTATCTGAAATCTCTCATCTCTGTTCGGATGCAGCTTGTCAAATAAAGGTTCTCCCAAAGTCACAGCAATAACAGCAACGGAAAAGAAGATAATTCCTGATCGTGGTTGCATCGCTAAAATGATTAAACTAAACGTTTGTTATGTTTACGGTAAAGTCACGGGATGCATAATTAGTCTATTCTGATGCTTACGCCTGTATTCTAAAAGCTAGCTCACACTCAAAGAGTTGAGGTTCAATCTGAGCTTCCCTTGAGTGTCAATGCTGTTTTTGAATTGCTGAAGGGTTAGTCCCGTACCTTACTATGTGACTACTAACCCTCCAGCTATTCAAAAACAGCACTGATGCTCAAGGGAAGCTCAGATTGAACCTCCACTCTTTGAGTGAGCTTTTAGAACACAGGCGTTAGTACTGTATATGCATGGCCACACAAATGTACTGTAAAATTGTTTGAGTAAAATTATTGAGTAAAATTAATCAAATTTATGAGCAATTTGAAACTTTGAAAAGACTCTATTCAGTGCTCATAAATTTAAGTAATTTTACTCAAAATTTAGAGTCACTGTGGGTGCATGCATTATCTTACCCATGTTTTTGAGTCAATATGCTCGGGGAGTTTTTGTTTGACATATTTACGGTAAAGCCCAGGATACATAATTAGTCCTGTTCTGATGCTGAACTCAGTAATCGTATATATGGCCAAAAATTGCACAAAGCAAAATGAATGGGAATTAAGCCATGAATATATTCAATAAACAATGAACTGATATTATAGTATATCGTAAAAAATCTTGGGATATATTAGGACAACTATCCTTGTAATGTGGAAAACTATTAAGCGCTAGTTCATAAGGGATGGGATGGTTTTGGAAAACCGTGCTGACATTACACGGTTTTGGCGCCTTCTATATATATATATATATATATATATATATATATATATATATATATATATATATATATATATATATATATATATATATATATATATATATATATATATATTTATATATATTTCATATTTTTATGTCTTTGTTTGACATTCGACAAAGCAGCAACACTCGCTAAGTACGAGGCGCGCATAAGTCTATACAATGAACTATAGAGTGCTCAAGAACGTGGTACCACGAACGAGCATAATATATGATTTCGATATTTTTTGTTGAGTTTTTTTCTCAAGGTCTTGCTTACTTTATTTCCTTCCACTCGTGAGCTCACTACGTGATCATAGTGATCAAACGTAGTGTCCAGGCCTTGTGACCCTGGATGGACACTTATTTTTATACACATATATATATATATATATATATATATATATATATATATATATATATATATATATATATATATATATATATATATATATATATATATATATATGTTTCATAAGCTAGCTTCTACCTTTCCCGTGTGCGGATCAAATGGAGAGAATTTTCTTGATAGACTATGAATGAATATATTGATAGACGATGATTGAAAATTTCCAGTAAAATTACTTAAATTTATGAGCAAATAGACTCGAAATTTTTAGTAAAGTTTCAAATTTACTCAATTTTTGAGTAAATATGCCATTATGAACGAAAAAATTTTATATCAACAATTTTAAAGACTAAAGAGTAAAGCAGAATAAGGCAAAACTAAGATGGGATTTTTTTATTAATTACTGAACCCTATTGTCTTTACAACAATTAAAAATAAACAATGTCAATGAATAATATAATTTTTATACCAAAAAATAGCTTCAAGTACTATTTAAATGGATGCAAACTGTGCATATAACCAAAGGGAACTAAAGGAAAATCTTAACCATGGAATAAAGGCAACAAAGTCAAAATTTAGTAAGTCAAAGACTACATAAATATATTTACTATATTAATATAATCGATAATATTCCAGTCCATATATTAGATAAAATCACTTACTAAAAATATCGTATCATCTTACCTTCGATCAGATAACAACACTTGTCCTATTAAAACGTTTTCTGTTACAAAAACACACGAATTCTGTGAGATTTTTAAAATTATTTTAAATCTAATCGTCTAACCGTTCCACCATTATTAACAAGCGTTTGACATTAGCGGGTACCGGTTGACGCAAGACCATTCAGCCAAGCCATCAGCCTTTCAAACAATTTTCAGGCATGCGTACCAGTAGCTCTAAAATGAAACTGACTGTCAAATTGCTTTTATAAAGCGTGTTAGGCGGCGCCATGCAGTAACTTTCATCATTTTTCTAATAATTTATTTTGTAATTTGTATCACCAATGACAATGCCAAAGTTAGCATTAAAAACAAGCCATGGCCCCCACGTTTGAGACACTTTTTATACAACTAACCATATTATTTTATTAAGAGCTCTATAATATATACATTATATTCATGCGTAGAAAAGTAAAACATATATACTGTTTTATTTAAACATAGTTACATAGTACTAACTTACAAAGTTCCTTGTGAGTCGAAGCGTAAAAACATGCAACACCTTGTACTCATGCCAGTAAGTTCAAAAACCCAAACCCTATCGAACGACCCCAAATGGACCGTTTGTAGATGCTTTTACTATACCCAATACCCCATGTTTAAGTAAATCCAAGTTATAAAAAACCTCCGAAAGTCGAAACATCGACAACCAAACGCACCGTAGTTACCAACCGTTGTCTTTTATTCAGAATATAGACTTGCATATAGTGTCATTACTCACAACATTGATGACCGACACATGACCAAGCTATTTATCTAGTTTGCCAAGTAGATTTCCCTTAAAATGAAATAAGAAATATATATGTAATTGAAGAAAAGTACAGCAGACACGATAATTCAATCATTCATCACATTGCAGGGGATCGGTGATAGACAGATCTGCAAACAAGTTGTAACAAGGTTGTTGTCAAGCCGATAGCAAGATGTGTTCGCACTGATTATTCCCAGTTTTTTGACAAGCCTGGACAAGTTGTTATCACCTTGTTACAATTTTTAAGGTTGATGACGGTTACAGACTTGCTACAAGTTGTTCCAACAAGACTGTTCGTAACAAGTTGCTACAAGCTTGTTATATCACCAACTTGGTAACTTGTTACGTGCAGACGATATCAGACTTGTTGGAACAACTTGTTGCGAGTCTGTTGACCTTATCAACCTTGTTATACAAGATGATAACAACATGTTCCAAACTTGTTACAAGATGATAACTTGTTCCAAACTTGTTAGAAGCAGTGCGAATGACTGGGAACAAGCAGTGCGAACACATCTTATTGACAGCTGTGAGATTTTCACGCGTCTAGTTAATTGACTCAACTCAACACTACTGGATCAACAGGTGATGACGTTTACTGGAAGTATTGGACTTCTGCTCAGAACAGTTTAGAACTGCATGGAATAGCTGATCAAGGGGGTGTTTATACGAGCCCTACATGAAGGGCTAGCCCTATAGGGCTCATTTTCACCGCGTGTTTACGCGAGAAAAATCAGCCCTACTGCTGGCTTCCTTTCGCAAGCCTATATCACTTGATAGCTTCCGTGCAAATAATTTATTTTTATTATGGTGTCCAAAATCATAATTTGCCGACTAAATTTTGGAACAAAAACCAACAGAGATTTGAATGAATACAAATTTTGTATTAATTTGTATTACGCGCGGGAAAATACACCACATTTGGGCCGAAAATGGTGCATTTTCCCGTGCGTAATACAAAATTTGCAAATTTCGTAGGGCTATATTCTTCGCATTTTACAACATTTCGCAACCAAACTTTGCAATTTTGCTAATTGTAAAATGCTCTTTCTAGCTGTAGTGATGGATTTTGTTCTTCTTGCCTAGATCAAAATTTAGTCTGTAGCTAGAATCATGTATTGTAGTCCCGAAAATATTTATGTACGCGTGCGCAGATGGTCTCAGGCAGTCTCAATTCCAATCCTCTACCGTGCAAAATGGTCTTGAAAAAGACAGGTTCCACTGTTCACATGGCGTTGTCTAGTTTAGGAGCTATTCCGGTACGAAACGAGACCTAATTTTATTTCGTCTCGAATTCGTTCGGTTAGCTGTACTGGAATGTGTCCGGTTTCATGCGTCCCATGTGAACGCAAGGCGAAACTGGACGAATTTGAGGACGGTTCCGAATTCATCTGGCCTGTGTGAACGGAACCCGCGACCAGATCAGTGGACCTAACTCACCAATTTAGACAAAATTTTTGAAATTTTATCCCTTCTTGCTCCTGTTACATCTTTTGTGTTTTCTGCAAGAAATACAGATCAGAAAAATAAGGTATGTCTGTTTAGGTCTACTTAACATGGACTGCGCAGCGATTTTACGATTGGTGGGGGTAGTGAGGGGGCGCTGGTGTTGAGGTGAAGTAAATTCGTGGTGAAGTTTCGAACCTTCCTAGGTGGTCTGGGAGCATGCCCCAGAATATTTTGAAAATAAGCCAGGAAAGTGCATTTCCAGCTATTTCTCACAATTAATAATTTTGTTTAAAGTAACCATGTGTATATAGACAGATATATTTCTGTGAAACACATGTCTAACTGAAAAATTAGTGAAGATTCTCGCCGATGATTATTGTATTGTAAAAGAACAATTACACAAATATGCAACGGGCAAGTCGAGCGGTACTCGTGCTTTGAAAATCACGCAAACAGGCTTAAAACTGCGACACGGTAGAGGAACTAACTACCTGGCTGGAAAATACAAAAAGAACTTCGACGTTTCGCCTAATCGGGCTTGACTGAAAAACAGACTTAGAACTTCCGTGTTTTAAATTTCACCATTTTTTTCTCACTTTTATTTTCTTTTTTCTGTTTCCCAGAAGCAGTTTCTTCTCCTTTAGAAACAGTCGAATTTGTCTTCGTTAGAGCGACTGCAGGTTTCGTTAGAGCGACTGCAGGTTTCGTTAGAGCGACGGCAGGTTTATGAGCTTGGTTGGCCGAGTTTGTTTTTGGTGCAGGCTGAGAATCTTTGCGGGTTGCTGTCTGTGTGTGTGCCTGCACATGCTGACGTACATCTATAAAATGAAATGATTCGTAAGCGTTAATGTTCGTTTGTTAGATTTTAAGATATGATACCCCAAACGTGGTGGTCCAGTAAAGGAATAGCACTATTCAATAAGTTGTCGTGGTTTGTGTCTGAACTACTTGAAAAAGAGATCTGCAACGTGGTGCCCGCCAGTCTAGGTAGTACTCTAGAATGAGCTGTCGTGTATGGTTTGTGTCTGAACTACCTGAAAAAGATATCTCAAGCATGTGGGTCCAATGTAGATAGTATTCTACAACTAAACTGGTGCATACAATAACGTTTGTCTTTTAACTAAATGAATCAATTAGAATCAAGAATCATACCTGGACAGTTTGAGCTACATTTCTCAGCTTGAAACGTGACGCCATGACAAGTCTGCCAACCACTTTGCGCATGCGTATAAATACATGACCGCTGCCTAGTTTTCGTTCCCAGGCCACATGACGTTGAACACGTTGTCCAGGTGCCCCACGGTGAAAAGTAAGGGACATTTAACGCACTCTGCGTCTTTTTCTGCGCATAAGGGGCATTCATTGCGTTTTGTGGCTTTCTCTGAGGGCCTGAAAAAAGAAAGCGCTGGAAATATAAGGCAAACTTGGGCAAAGAAAAGATAGTTCGTCAAATGATTCTTCAGTGTGTCCCAGTTAGCTCCATTTTTATCTGGAGTGAGAACTCGAGTTCAAAAAGTGAAGTCAAAGATGGAGCTACTGGACGTCAGTTTCAGTCCCTTTCTATTGTTTTTGTCTGCGCGGTCTGCAAGGAGTGTGCCGAAATTTCGTATTTTGACTTCGATTAAAAGAATAATACTATGGTTTTATGCGGAAGAGATTATTTCGTTGGCCTCAGAGTGACAAAACGTAACAAAGCAACGGTTTTACTAACACTAACCCTACTCCAAACACCAACTCTAACCCTAACCTTAATCCTTACCCTAACCTAACCCTACTCCAAATTTGTTTGTAAACCAATCCAAAAACGTTTTGACGAAATGTCATTCTGAGGTCAGCGAAATAGTTGATGCCGTTTTATGCACTGGTAATTTGATTAATTAAGCACCGCGCTCCCATTGTTTTTCCACTGATCTCTATTCCCAAGGGACGAGGCAGATTTGATTAGCGCAGCATGAGCTCCACCTTTGAATTTACTATATGAGTAAATTCTTAAACACGTCCGAATTTATCATTATGATAAATTCGCGGCACATTTTGAATTTATCATAATAATAAATTCGCGGCACCTAACACTAACCCTAACCCCAACCCCAACCCTAACCACTAACCCCTAACTTTTTTAACTTTTTAATGTTTTTTAACTTTTTAAATTTTTTTAACTTTTTAAATTTTTTAAACTTTTTAAACTTTTTTAAAAATCTAACTTTTTAAATTTAAACTTTTTTGCTTTTTAAAACTCTTTTAAAAACTATTTTTCAAAAAAATTGAAAAAATGTGCCGTGAATTTATCATAATGATAAATGTGTTTAAGAATTTACTCATATAGTAAATTCAAAGGTGGAGCTCATGTTGGATTAGCGATGGTGTCCGTTACATACGTACGATATCCGTTATTAAAACTGATTACGACCTTCATACTTATTGGAAGTCGACTCCGCCATCTTTCGCTTTTCTTATAGGCCGAATGACTCAAGCTCTTGCTCCAGATATATAGAGAGCTCAGTGGTGTGTACACGCAGCAATATTTATACAATGGATATAAATAGTTCAAGATTTTGTTGGCATAACAGTTGAAGGGTATTATAGAGAGGGACAGTTGCGTAAAAAGGCGACTTCAGGTCCCTGGCGGGAATCGAACCTGCGGCCCTGCGATTCCTGTACAGTGCTCTAACCAACTGAGCTACAGAGGCCAGTTGTCGAGCTCTAACCACAAGTTGATGTATATATACTAGGGTA
Organism: Paramuricea clavata; assembly: GCA_902702795.2. Taxonomy (NCBI): domain Eukaryota; kingdom Metazoa; phylum Cnidaria; class Anthozoa; order Malacalcyonacea; family Plexauridae; genus Paramuricea; species Paramuricea clavata. Next base: position 13,637 of record CACRXK020000823.1, read on the forward strand.
CTGCCATGTGTTGGTTATGGGTAAATATCAAGTTGGATATGGGCAAATATCAAGCTTTTACTTTTGATGTTACTCAGAGTAACATCACACAAGCATCTTCTTATTCACCTGAGTACATTACACCAACACATCAAATATCATGATTATTAGATAACACTGATATCGAAGGAACTAGACTCAGTTCCGAAAATATCGCATTCTCGAACCGACCTGACCGCGTAGCTCAGTTGGCAGAGCATTGGGCTAGTATTCCAAAGGTCGTGAGTTCGAATCCCACCGTGGCCAGGCATATTTTTCAAGCCTGCCCGGTGTGGATTACACTCAGAGTAACATCACACAAACATCTTATGGTTACACTCAGAGTAACATCACACAAGCATCTTATGGTTACACTCAGAGTAACATCACACAAGTATCTTATTCACCTGAGTACATTACACCAACACAGCAAATATCAAGCTTTTGTTGGCATCTCACCCGATTGGATAATAGTTGAAGGGTATTACTTACCAAAAATTGCGCTTTTAAGAAAGCCGGGCTGAGTTCTAGGATACGAACTCAGGACGGGCGAATTCCAACCAGGATTGGCTTGCATATAATTTGCTGATTGTGAACTTGGCTTTTGTGCTGTAGATAGGAAAAGAAGTTACTGTAAAGAAAATAGTGAACAGATCTAATCAGCTAACACGTGTCTATGACCGTTGCTGCCCAATTTACACACAAATGTAATTTAAATGCTTGGTTACCAACGTTACATTTGTTTCATTCCCGCATGCATGCATTAGGGAGCTTTAGATTTGAGTACGAGTACGACTACGAGTACGAGATTTCATCCCGTGCGAGGAAATTACCGTAGTCGTTTTCGTTTCCAATTAAATGTTGCTTTTATAACAGTAAACCAACAACGAGAGAAAAAGTTTCATAAACTAAATCTCCTGCAGACCAAAATCCCCTACAAAACGTCTAAATAAGTCAAAACATTAAAAACAGGCCAGATATTTAGTACTAATATATTATTTGCGCCGGCAATATATTATAAACGCTACAAATTATTTTTGGTAAACAAAAAAAAACTTTCTTTTTTTTTTGGAAAAGTCGTCTTGAGGACTACGAGAATTCTCCACAATTTCGTACTCAGATGGGCGACGGCTACGACTTTTTCTTGTCAGTACGGGATGGCGTAAGCATACAGCATGCGCTTAGCTTGACGAATCTCGTACTCGTAGTCAAATCTAAAGCTCCCTATTATCAGAACAGTGGTAACTAGGCATTTAAGTTATCTGAAAATATAAATTGGGTGACCAGGGGTATTAACACCCGATGAAGCTCACAGCAATATTATATATTCAAAGTCTATTCTCGTTCGGGATTGGTCAAAACGCATCGCATAATTCTCGGTATCTTGAAGCCGTCGCGTTATTTCAGCTGCTGACACCATCAGCGTGCAATAATCCTTTTTTGGACCGAAGTTCGGTGGTTACCAAGCCCCGGCGCGGTCCATTGTCCATTGCGAAAATCCCACATTTTTAAAAGCGTAAACAAAATGGCTTTTCTTTCTTTCTAGCTTTTGAATATATAAAATAAAACAATTATTGAACTCGGTTTTCGTATATCGAGAATTATCAAGGCTTCGGTAGATAACACAAACCTCGGCCTTGATAATTTTCGATATCATACTCAACCTCATTCAATAATTGTTTAATGTTAAAAAATTTAAAAGCGACACATTTCACGGACATGTTAGAGACCTATTAAAATAGGTTCAATAAGTTTTCGACAGCAAAGTAGCTAATTATGCTTCCGTTTTCACGAAGAAATTGTACTTTGACGTTTGCCCGTAAGCATCAATCTTAAAGTCTCTAATATTAGAGTAAACAAACTTACGTTTCGACAAGCCACATATTTTATCGATATCCTGAGGTTTCAAATATCTTTCATAAATTGAGAGATCTCCGGCCTTGAATCGGGCAAAATTACTTTGCGGGTCACTGTTAGCTCTGCCCAGGACGAGCTTCGTGTTAGAATCAGTGGAATGACATCCTGACGTATGGCAACTTATACACTGCTCATCGTTCTCGGTCGTTGCCACGAGCTTGCAATTGATATACATGTTCAGTTCTATAAAGATATTTAAAACAATTTGCGACGATAGGCACTCGCCCTCCAGTGCGCTCACGAGAAGCACTCACCCCCCCCTGAACGCCTACGCCAAGCCGGTCATTTTGAATGTTTTCAGGGGGTGATGGCCTCTCCTTAGCGCAGTTTGGCTACACGGGAACATGGGAGTGCTTCATGGCGATTACGCTAACATCAAAAGCGCCGACAAGTAGTCTGACCGTATTTGCATAACAAGTAAATGTATACTTTTAGATGCACTGACAAGCAAGATATTGAATAATTCAGGTGCCGTACACTATATTTTAACTGCTATTTAGATAGAATACTACTGTTGTCAAAATCATGATCAGTTGAATTGGTCGTAAAGTCCGTGATGAGACTACTTGTCGGCGCTCAGTTTCAGGTGAGGAGAATGCTTCCAGTCTAAGACCCCGTGCACACGACACCGGCAGAGTTTGAAAACGGAACGAAATTCTCACGTTTAGGGGTGCGTTCACACGATGCCGGTATGCCAAAAATGTGGAACCGTAACGCCAACCGTAAGAGTTTGAAAACGGTATGCAAACCGTAAGAGTTTGAAAACGGAACGAAATTCTACCGTCAGTGCGCCGTGTGAACGCCTAACCGTAAGAATTTCATTACGGTTATAGTATAAATAGGTTATTTAGTTTAGATCATTGGTATAAATAATGCTACTTTACTTTAGGTGTCCTCCTGTAATAACACCGGGCAATTAGGACTGGACTTCTAAGGAAGAACAGTTTAAAACTGAAAGGGATATCCAGTATAAATAAAGTTAGTTTAGTTTAATTCAGGGTGGTGTTAAGCCCAGATCAAGAATGAGATGAGAGTGCATGAGAATTGGCAGTCACGCGACCTTGGTTAGCTATTCGTAATGTTTTCCAAACACTATCATGTATTCTATTGAAGTTAAATCGTCCCGGTAGTTGAAATATTTATGAAGCCTATTTTTGTTTATCCATGCAGTGCTAGATATGTCCCCAATAACAATTCGTGACTACCAACCCTCATCAACTCGTATTCTCGTTTGCCTGGAGCTTAATTCATAGAGATTACAAAAGAATAGAGTGAGCATTGTAGGGAGAGTTGAGGCGTGGGGGGAAATTTGAGTTGTGAAACCAAGAAAATCTGTTTCACCTTTTGGCTACAATTCAGGTATTCAATCCTGGTTATATCAACAGTCCTGGCTGTTTTACATTTATTTGTGACCAGAAATTGAGGGGTTTCCGTTTTATATCGTAGAAAATGATAAAAATTTGGACGTGCCGAAGTCTGAAGAAAACATCGCTTTTCAACATCGGAAAAAGCACTTTAAAACTTTTCTACGGTTTTAAAACTTGTGTTGTATTATTATAATGTCCAGGTATTCTTGTTGATTTTGAGCTTTTAGTCCTTGCTTGAACTATGCTAAACCTGGAAAAATAAGATCGGTTTTCAAAGTCGTAATTTACCGCTCCTCCTCAACATCGCGGCTTTGCATCCGGGAATGAAAATTTACATCCATAAAATTTTGTTTTTAGCCAATCAGAGAGCTACTTGCCGCCATTAGAAAGCTTTGTACCTCGATTTTTCCACTCTATTCTTTTATAATCTCTATGGACTTAAGTCTCGTTGTACCTCCATCTTTATGGTAAGTGAGGACGACATCTTGCCATTTGTCAGTCACAAGAGGAGCGACCAGACAATAAGCTTTATCTTTTATAGCAACATCAGCTCTCAGTTTATTGTCCATCGTATATAGCGCCATCCCCCTGGAGTTAAACGAAGATGCTCCACTGTCAAGTATATACCGGGGGGCGCGATACATGGTAGCTGCAGGATCTACTTTGATCGTCATTTCAAATGAAAGACCGCGCGGGCAGAGACTAGGATCTAGATTAATAAAAATTGAAATATTAGACATATAATGAGGACACATAGACAGAAAACGGAAAAAGAGAGAGAGAAACAAACAGTCAAACATACAAACATACACACACAAACACACAATCCCTCCTTTAGCGAGAAACTTCCTGCCCGAGGGAACACCTGTGACCTCACCATTCCTTATTTGATTCAATATCCAATGGTGCGTTGGTTTTACATCTGACAACAAAGGACAAGAGACAGTTAGCAGACAGAAATTTCAATGTGGTTAATTTAACCAATCCGTTTTGACTCTGTAGCACTAAACAACCTGTTCGAATGGTCAAACGAGGATGATAGTTGAGTAGCGAGAGTTTGTTCGAGATATTTTTTTATTCTCAATTCTCATGCCCCGGTCAAACAAGAGGAAGAAGAGTTGCATGAGAGTTGATGACAGCTCAAAGTTAATGAGAGTCAATGAGATTTGGCAGTCAAACGCGACCGGGGCTGTATGGAAAGGTTAACCATAGTCTATTAAGATATGATCGTCTGAAAACCAAACAGATTCATTGTATTGTGTTATATTGTTATTAGCGAACTTAAGCAAAGCTTAATCTAGTACGGGGACGTGTCAAGACACCGCCTTAAATTTTACATTTTTCATAATTATAAAGAACCACCGTTATTAAGAACTTGAACAAAGCAGAACAAAAGTGCAACGAGAACGGCCAACAACATCATATTAATGCAAGAAAACGAGTGGAAATTAATAATTGAAATTTCACACACAAACACACAAACACACAAACAAACAAACAAACAAACAAACAAACAAACAAACAAACAAACAAACAAACAAACAAACAAACAAACAAACAACCAACCAAACAAACAAACAAACAAACAAACAAACAAACAAACAAACAAACAAACAAACAAACAAACAAACAAACAAACAAACAAACAAACAAACAAACAAACAAACAAACAAACAAACAAACAAACAAACAAACAAATAAACAAACAAACAAGCAAGCAAACAAGCAAACAAACAAGACATAGAGATGACTGCACTGTGGGAATCACAATACATACCGCTCACGCATGTTCCCGCATAGCTACCGCCGTCCATAAAAGTTGCAGTCCCATCAAACCCAATAGAAGCACGATTTAGACGGATCCCTCCTTTAGCGAGAAACTTCCTGCCCGAGGGAACACCTGTGACCTCACCATTCCTTATTTGATTCAATATCCAATGGTGCGTTGGTTTTACATCTGACAACAAAGGACAAGAGACAGTTAGCAGACACACATAAACAACGATTGTGGTAGAACTACTTGAAAAAATTAAGTACACCTTGTTAGGTTAGTAGTGACCGTTCTCCTCACAAATAGCCTTACTTTGCTCCAGATTTCGTAGTGTTTATAAACTTTTTCGGGTAGTTCATCAGACATAAACCACGACAGCTTATTGTGGAATACTACCTACACTAGGTCTTCATGTTTGAGATATCATTTTCGAACAGTTCTGATTCAAACCACGTCAGTTTATTGTAGAATATAACCTACACTGGACCACCACGTTTGAGATATCAGTTTCAAGCAATTCAAACACAAACAATGGCGTTTAATAAACATCACCAACCTCCTTTGTCCTCTGCAGCACTCGACCTCTGAACGCTTCTCGCGCCATTTGCCACTTGCTTCACAAACTGATTAATATTAATCCCATTTTGCTGGGGCGTCTGAACACTCGCGGCCAGAGGGCTTGGGTAGGAGTTTGTAGCCTGATACTGTGTAGCTGACGTGCTTGTTGCCTGGTAACCATACCTTGGAGTTGAGTAGGGGCTATTAGGCGAAACATAGTTAGGGTATGGTTGACGGTTGTAAAAGCCACTGGGTTGGTGGTTTCGTTTAATCTGTTCTTGCTCCTTTGAGATATTTGATAGCACAATAACATTCTGGGGATGTTTCTTATTGATCACGACAGCGTCGTTCGCAATGTTCCCGGATGAGACGCCATTTAGGCGACCGACAGGGATACTTTGGGGTATAAATGGTTTTGAATTGACCCTGCCTCCAACGTCTCCTTCGATAGTGTCTTGACTTGACAGTGAACTGTAGGGTCGTGCTGCACTGTGTAGGGATACGATCTTATGTGGACTGAGTTTATACTTCGGGCCTGCTCGATTATGCGGATTAGGTTGATCGTGCAGGCTGGGTTGATTTTGACTGAGCGGGTGAGCCAGACGAAACGGACTAAGCGATCCTAATCTGGTACTAGGTGTATTAAAGTCCGAATTCATCTTACGACCAACAGTAACAGTTCCATTAATGCGACCCCCTCTGATCACTACACCTTCACCTACCTCCCCTCCCAGGATCTCTCCACCGAGAATGGTCCCACCTGTAACTCTACCATTCCAAACTACACCTCCAAGTAGCTTTCCACTTTCCATAACCCCACCTTTAAGAATCCCTCCATCTATGGTACCACCTTTCAACACGCCGCCCTCGACTCCACCTTTCTTCAGCACACCACCTGCTACAAAACCAGATGACAAATGCCCGCCTAAAATCTCCCCTCCCGTAACCGTGCCTCCAGTAATATTCCCCCCTCGTATCACCCCTCCCTTGACAGTACCATTATGGAGAAACCCACCGGCTATATCGCCATCTAAAAGCAACCCCCCATCCATAAGCCCTTTGGACATCCGTCCACCTTTTACAACCCCTCCCCTAATAGTTCCTCCAGCAATATACCCTCCTTCGATATCCCCACCAAATATATTCCCTCCGGAAATTTGTCCGCCTACTATCTGCCCCCCTTTCACATTTACTGTGGGTGTAGTCAATTCTTCGGGTTTGCCCGCCAGCTTATGGGCAACAGATTGCTTTTTCTTTCTTGAATCACGGTCGTAGAACATCGTCATGCGTTCGCCGGATTTTCGTAGTTTCTCCGGAGAGCTATCGTCGGACTCTCCAAGGAGTAATTTTGAGCTCTTCGGTAAAATATCGTCGTCATCCGAAAGATTTAGATCGGGCATGTCAAAAATATTGGAAGAGTCGATTTCACTTGCAAAGGAACGGTGCTTTGTGTTCTGAGCTTTCAACGAACGATGTTCGGAGTTTTTCGGCTTGGAGGTCGCCACTTTCGGTCGTGTTGAATCAGTTTGATTTTTACTGCTTGTTGACGAGTCTCCTGTGTTTGAAGGCGAGCTTTTCTCAAGGTCGTCGGGCTTGATAATCTTTAGCGAATCATTTTCGTTCGTTGTCTTCGGTTTCGTAACGAACGTGTCAATTTTACCTACAATAAAGATACGAATTAAGAACTTTTGGATCTACTCATTAGCCCTAATATAATTTTAGTCAATTTAGACAATTAAAGATTAATCGGCACGAATTCGAGCCCGAGTGCGTTCCGCACGCTCACGTGAACGCGGAAGTTTAATAAACACAAAATCTAAATAAACAACGCGAAAATTTATAATTTCTGAGCTCTCCTTTTGCAATGAGCTCTTGAGGAAGATAAAATACAATGGTTCTTGTCATTGATTGCTGTGTAAAATTGACTATTAATAGGAAATTACACTTGTTCTCGAAATATTAAAGAAAAATCACACTTGTGTTTGGCGAATTATAAATATTTTGCTAAACACAGGTGCGATTTTTCATTAATACTTCTGGAACTGTGTAATTTCCTATACTATTTAAACTATAAACTTTATACTGGTTAACTCGACTATCAGTTCCTCGAGGACCATCACTTGGGGGCTGTTTACATCGCCTCGCTTTACCGGGATGGGATGAAAAGGCAATCAAACTATAGGATCTGATCAACATTATTTCAGCGCTATTAATGGTTGTTTGACTTTTCATTTGTGCCTAGTGACTTATTTCAATACATAAAAATCACCCATCTCTCATCCCGTCCCGGCAACGCGGGACCATGTTGACAGCCGGCCTCCTTATTGTTCCAGCGTTACTGGAAAGAGAACTAAACTAAACGTTTACTGGATAGCTCTAACCGTTCTAAACTGTTCTCTCCCTAGAGGTCCAGTGGGCACTTTCGTTGGTCTATTACGCAATATTTAGAAATGATGGGGTAATAGGGGATCATGGGGGATAAATGTGCAGTGAGGAAATAAAATCTTCATTGCCACCATTTTCCCCTCACCATCCCTCAATCTGCTAAACATTGCGTAAATTTATTCCTGTTTTGCACCGAAATGCCTGCGGAGGAGGCTATATGCACGATCAACAGAAATAAAGATTTAAAGTAGTTTGTCATTACCTTCTTTAGTTAAAGATGGCAAACGCACCGGTTTAGCTTTTACATTTTTATGCTGGGAATTTCCAACCAAGTTAATTTCTTCACTTTCATAATGGCTCATATCATTGGTATTTGTCGTTTCTTTTGCTGTGTTCGGCACGTTTGCATCGTGGTTAAACACTGGTCCGCCATAGTCCAGCTCATGCATGACTGCTTCTTTATCCGCGTTTGTGTTAAATGTAACTTGACTGTTTTCCCCCAGAGAGTCCGCCTCAATTCCACCGAGAGACTGAGCACCATTGCCATCAGTTAATACCACCGCAGCAATTTCGTCTGAAGTGGGAAAGTAAGGTTGAAGCCGGTTATAGACGAGCAAGTTTTCAATGACAAGTTTTCAGATGACAACTGTAATTTGTTCTTCTGCATAGGAAACTTTGCCAAGTCATCATTTTTCAAGTAAACTTGTTCATAAGCTAACATGCTATGGTGCAGGAAAAATTGCAAGGACAACAGCGGCGTATTCAAAACAATAAAAAGACAATCTCAAAGTCATTAATAATTCATGAGTAAATTAGCCAATCATATTGCTTTATTTTGCTCACATGATAATACTGGATACCTGATGAAGTATATTGATCCGGTCCTAGAACTGGATCAAAATTAATTCAGTCCTTGGACTGGATCAAAATTAATTAATTAAGTAGTGATTTATTCGTATGAGATGTAATATTTCAAATCCGACTAAGAGGACTACATGGACTAAATTTCAAGTCTTCGAATTTTGATCCAGTCTTCGCCTCGGACTTGATCAACTTGCGCGACCTTGAAATCTAGTCCAGTCCTCATAGTCGGATTTAAAATATCACATCAAACATTCCGAACACTGAATCGTGCATGCCCATGTAAAAAAACGGGTTGGTTAAAGAAATCTCAATGTGGTTAATTTAACCAATCCGTTTTGACTCCAATTCGTTTGGACTAACCAATTCGTTTGGACTAAACAACCTGTTCGAATGGTCAAACGAGGGTGTGAGTTGAGTAGCGAGAGTTTGTTCGAGATATTTTTTTATTCTCAATTCTCATGCCCCGGTCAAACAAGAGCAAGAAGAGTTGCATGAGAGTTGATGACAGCTCAAAGTTAATGAGAGTCAATGAGATTTGGCAGTCAAACGCGACCGGGGCTGTATGGAAAGGTTAACCATAGTCTATTGAGATATGATCGTCTGAAAACCAAACAGATTCATTGTATTGTGTTATATTGTTATCAGCGAACTTAAGCAAAGCTTAATCTAGTACGGGGACGTGTCAAGACACCGCCTTAAATTTTACATTTTTCATAATTATAAAGAACCACCGTTATTAAGAACTTCGACAAAGCAGAACAAAAGTGCAACGAGAACGGCCAACAACATCATATTAATGCAAGAAAACGAGCGGAAATTAATAATTGAAATTTCACGGACGTTTTAGACGTCGCCGTAGCTCTGTTTTACAACGGCAAAATACAGATTATCACGTCTTGTATACAACGCTTTCATTTCAAGCTGGGACAACTGCTATTTTAAATTGGGTCCTGAACTTTTCTCAATCATAAACCCTGTGTTAATTTTTATCCTTAAACTGTATTATTTTCATACGATGGATAATAGACAACAAGCTTTTCTTCCGCAATTATTTGATTCAGCGAGTTTGTTTGCCGTCGCCGTCGCGGCCTACATGCTTAAGGTCGCTAATTTCTGCACGGTCACGGTGATTGAGCTCATTATATTTTCGTATAATGCAGTAATCGTCCAATAGGGATAGCTGAGATGAATCGTGCAGCTATGATGTATAATATTTAACGAAGTTGAGACAAAGGAATTGTGCACAGTTCAACATCAAACAAAGATCTTCTATTTTGAAGCTTTGAAGTTTGTCGTGCTTCCAGACCATCATATCTGACAGACTATGCCTTAACTGACCTTTTTTAAAAGCATTTCCTCTCTTCCCTTTCCACTTGTGCAGTGATTTTCCATAGCGAGACACGCAAAGCGAGAGACATGGCCAAAGGAGCAAACTGCAGATTACAGCTTGGTACTTCATTGGCAATACTTGTCTGTATAGAAAATAAAAATCAGAGTTTGAAATTTTTATATTTCCAACGGAAGCGAGTGGGGCTATTGTCAGAGCAATCTGAGATAGTGGGTCCGCGGACATGTGACATTAGAGAGTTTAAGATCTACGACGCGGCCGGCTCAACGACGCGGTCTGAATTTCAGCTAAAAAATGAACGCTAAGCAATTTCATTACTGTAATAAATGTTTGACGATTTTCAAATAACGTTACAAACTGCTAAGTTTGACTAAAGCGATGCAATGTTTGCTGTAATTTCGACTTTAAGTATCACCTTTTGGGTCGCAATAAGCTTCGCGTTGCTTGAAAGACGTGATAATGCTTAGTTTAACGTTCTGCTGAGCATGACAAAGCC
>CACRXK020000823.1:31373-66739 GCA_902702795.2 Paramuricea clavata
AGAGTTTAAGATCTACGACGCGGCCAGCTCAACGACGCGGTCTGAATTTCAGCTAAAAAATGAACGCTAAGCAATTTCATTACTGTAATAAATGTTTGACGATTTTCAAATAACATTACAAACTGCTAAGTTTGACTAAAGCGATGCAATGTTTGCTGTAATTTCGACTTTAAGTATCACCTTTTGGGTCGCAATAAGCTTCGCGTTGCTTGAAAGACGTGATAAGGCTTAGTTTAACGTTCTGCTGAGCATGACAAAGCCGTTGAGAATACCCCTGGGACCACAAATTTATTCACAGTTTTTGTCTTGCATGACAGATTTCTTTCTTTCGCAAGCGCGTCGTTGAGCCGGCCGCGTCGTAGATCTTAAACTCTCTATTTATGAGAAGAGTCAGTCAACGCTGCACCGAAAGTTGCGAGTTTTCTCTGGGTACTCCGTTTCCGGTTAGTGAATTTCAGACGAAGGGCCTTCGCTCGAAGCGTCTAAAGGAAAGGAAAGGTCTATTGTGATATTACTTTTCTACCTATGTTTATCCTAACCCACCTTGTCAAACTTTCCCTGTGGGAGGAAACCGGAGCGCCCGGAAAAAACCCACGACTTTCGGCAGAGCGTTGACAGACTCTTTTCACATAAGTCCACACATGAGTCCATAGCGAGACTCGAACCCACGATCTTAGAGGTGATCAGGCGATTGCTCTGACGACTGTGCCACCGAAGCTTACTTACTTACTTACTTAATTACACGAGTAATGTCGCTGCCAGAGCTACAATCCTGGCAAAAATTATCGTGGACACCGCGTGCGTCAAACAAAAATAGGTGTATTCTACTGAATTCTACAGAATTAATCCCCCAGAAAATTTCTCCCCTTCCTACCCCCAATTCAATGTTGCTAAATGAAACTTTTAAAATTTAAATGCGAGAAACAACATTGAATAGGGGGCAGGGGGCGACAAATTTCATGAAAGAACGTCTCAATGTTAATATTGACGTTAGAAAAGTTAGCTGTCCACATAATTTTTGCCAGGATTGTAGGCGCACTTAGAAAACCTTTGGCTCGATCAGGTCGAAGAAATTCAGCCTAACTCTCAGCTGCAAGTAAGGATGATTAGCACATACGTATACATACGGATTATGGATGGTCAGTTTATATCAGACACTCCAATCCGTATTGATAGCTCAATAGTATAGAGCGGCTCCTCCCGAAGATGTGAGTTTAAATCCCGTTGGAGTCAACTTCTACACCTAACTTTGTTTGGCAGTAGACAAAATAAAATATCATATGTATTAATCCTTCAAGCGGACAAAATGTCTTGTTAGCAAAAAGAGAATTTTATGAAATAGTGTTGCTACACATGCTTTTGTCGAAAACAACCATTTTGCCCTATATATATCACTAAGTGTTTCTCTCTTTTAAACCCAAAACATATTTATCGTACATGATATTTATCTTTAAACTATCAATGCCACACTGATTTTAGATTTGCCATAACAAATAAACACCTGTTCGAATGGGATTACATTCTATATATACTGCCCGGGAAGTCGTCAACTAAATATTCCATTTACTGCTAATGATCGACGATCTATACGACCGTATCATGGTTTGTATTATAAGCTGAGAATATAGTAGTAAATGAACAATTGTATTATCTAGATCGTGAATGATAATCTTATACACGCGACGGCACAAGATAATTTATTCATGTGTGTCTTGTAAATATGATCTACAATTTGTCCTTATATTCGCAGATCAACAGAAAACATTGAAGTGTAATTTAAAAAGGGAAAAAGTAGGTCATTTCTTACCTTAAAAATTGTTGATTTTATTTCGTAAAATTGTCATCAGGTGACATTTTACACGACCAAATTTCCACTTGAAATGACTCAACACACATGCGCGAACGTCAACTGTTCATTAAACCGAAAAAGTAAATTAGTTTATTTAGTAAAATTAAATCTATTAATTTAGAGTTGAAAGAAAAATGAAATAAAATCGACATAGATATAATTTATATGCATATAAGGAACTTTTAAAAGAGTAATTGTATAATACGAATAGGATATATTTGAAAACTAGATTGAGCTTTTCATGCATGCTGGTCTATAATATGTGACGATTTGGCGGGAAAATGTTTTATAGCAAAATGCTGTAAGTGTAACTCAATTGTTTTGACAAAAGGTCTCACACCATAATAAAGCAAAATGGTTTTAATAAGACGTACAACAAGATTGTTTTATTTGTTAGTTAAAGTATAGTTTCTTCAAAGTATAAAATTTTGGGTCTGTATATATATATAGCAAGCTCTATCTTTTTACAATTTCGCTACCCGCAAAGGTAAACAATCTCAGCGAATCGTGCGCTTCGAGTTTCTGGTTGTATTTGAATAATTGATTAGCAGAACAAAACAAACACGGGCGCCGAGAAGTCGAAAACTGCGATGAATGTATAACATAAATATAATCATTTCAAGTAAGTAAATTTGTTTTATTTCATAATAATATTATCTACTGTATATGAGGCGTTTGACAAACGTACTTGCATTAAAAACTGTCCGGTATCAGGTAGAGAAGTTAGGAAAAGCAGTGAGCCGTATATAATTATACAATTATATTCGGATTTCTCGATTTGAACTGATTAATTTAAAGAAATAAAAGCAAAATAGAAAGCACGTACATTTTACTTAAAACCTAAATTTGTCAATGTAAATCCATTGCTTGATCAATTATAATTAATTAACTCGGTTCCAGGGTATTTTGGTACGAATCGACCCCCAACTCAAAACTTCGGTCAAATCCAATATGGCGGATTGAAGTCCCCTTCCTTATGTGTTGGTTATTAATTAAAGTTTTTATGTACTTACTTGCCTTGCTCTCGAATCAAATCATTAAGCCACAAATGCTATAAAAGCAAACCTATATAAGAAACAAAAATTTAGTTACAAAAGGCAAGCTAAATCTCTAATGGGCAAGGTAACTCATTTGGACGGTATAGGGCTGGCGCTCCTTCCATTTTATGTAGTGTTTATAGAAGATAAATTCAATTTCTACCCCCAGAAATAACTGTTAAAATATATTTATACTGGTCTGGGATAGCTTTATCCGTTCTTAACTGACCTCCCTAGCGCTGAAGAGGAGATTAAAGTATCCGGAAAAAACCTGTGGTGTTTGGTAAAGTCAAAATAAACAATAGGACCAATAAAGGATGACTGACCCTACTGGACCTCTGAGGGAGAACAGTTTAGAATTGAGAGGGCTATCATTTATAAATAAAGTTACAGTAGCTTAGTTTAGGTTTCCTCCTGTAGTAACACTGGGTTGGTATGGGATGATCCTTACTGGACCTCTAGCAAGAACAGTTTAGAACTGATAGAGCTATCCAGTAGACTTCTAGTGTAGTCTCTGAATATCTCTGATCATGTCTTCCATAATATTCCAGGTTTCAGAAAATGTCTTTCTCACACAGTTGCCCACTGGCAGTCATAATATGCCAAATAATGATATCATTCAGTATGACACAAGCGGAAGAGAACTTCATTCTCGACGAATTCCAAGGCTATCCGATGTTTCGCGAAGACGAGATCCGAGGTAGGAGAACAATGGGAAATATAATGCGAACCATGGGTTCGGACGATAACGACGATTCCGATGTCGGCCGATTTGACAGTTATTGGGACTCGAGCGCGCGAAAAAAATCCGAAACTTACTTCACGAATGAGCAAGTTGATAAAGTCCTCGAAGAAGCGTTTCGGGATGAGCCGTTTGCCGAGGAGTCCACGGGAACGGTCCGTAATAACGTCGGAGAGAGCCTGATAGCCAAACATGCGCATGATGGAAGCATACCGCTGAGCATTATTGAGAACGAACGGAATGGAAATCCGTATCAGAGAGATATTGTCGAAAATGAACTTGTCGAGTCGCCATTTTCTGATATGGACACTGGCATGAAGATAGGACGGAAATTTAGACATAAAGTTGTTTAGAAACGCTTTCGTGTAAACAGCTTTGTAGTCTGTTGTATTAAATCTAACAGGTATAGGTTTCACCATTTAGGAAATTCTAAGTTTGTATGAACATCTATTATTAGTCCAAATAAAGTTTTTTCGTCGTTATAGTAGCAAGGGAACTCAAAAGTATGGATTTCGTGGATGTAATAGTCGTACGCCAACAAAATTGTTTAAACTTTGCTTCGATTTGAATGAAAACTGGGTGATTTACAAAACATTTTCTAGCTTCTCTAAGCTTAACTCTGTGGCTACAATATTTATTATTTATTATTAATCACTTATTTATGATGTCAAACAGATTTTGCTCCTCTGGTTTAGTACGACATTCGAGTTCACGCGATATATTTTACTGTAAAATTAAACTAACACAGAAATTTTTCCCATTTAATAGTTTATTTAAAATACGCGTCTACTAACAAGATTCTTAGCAAATTCTTTACACTACATCGACTGTCTTTGTTTGCTGTATGTTTTTAATCTAGGATGTCTGGAGCGTAATCCTAACGTTCGCCTATAGTTAGCATCATCGCCTGACACTTTGAAAACCATCACACCATTCTTGCCCGTTTCACTGTCTTCAGCAAACAGAACATCTTTTTGAGAAATTCGGTTTCGATTTCTTGGAGTTTTGGAATCTTCAATCGAATTCTCGGAATCGTCAATACCATTTTCGGAATTACCGTCATCCTTCGCGTTCAGAATTATCGCATTCCCGAGATCCTCTTGGGTCGCCTCGTTCCTGTGTTTGCCTTTTAAACCACTGTCCAAAAGATCGCCGTCCATGCCATTAACATATTGACGTAAATGCTCTAAGTATTTCGTCAGTGATCCCACTCCGTGCTGACTAGTATGCGATCGGGCAACGCCGTCAGCTTCTCGGTAATTGTTCGGGACTCGTTCGATCTCGTCACCGTCCGCATTATGTTGTCGTAGGGCAGAATGGCCGGCGTAAGTTTTCGGTAGCATTTCAACCTGGGCCAAGTGGAATTTCTTTTTATACCTCACGGGGTGATTCTTATGTCTGTCGTAATCATCGCTACCTCCTTCCAAGTGATGGGATTTCAAAACTTGGCGAACCTGTGAAGCAAAAAATTCTTAATTAGGAAAGGGAGCTGTACCATGGATTGTAAAATAACTGGATAGAAAACTTCCCGACGTCACAGTCTAAACCTAGTTGCAATCTGTGACGCCACGCGTATATTGCCAAAGTTCTCAAGCATTTTTGTTGTTTCGCTATATTTTCCGCTTTAAAAGAGTAATATTGAAGCATAAACTGGTCTAATTGTTTTAAAGACATGCCTAAGCCACGACAAAGTATGCAAGGTAAATGTTTTTCGTCTTTGTTTTGTATTTTTTTTTACATTTGTAGCTACGAAATTCTAACGAAATTTGCGATGCATTTTTCACTGTTTAGTGCTTGAAATATTTGCTAAATTTGCCTGGGAATACTTAGAGATTTCATCGTAGAATGGCGTAGTCATATTTATTTGCTCTTTGACTAAAATGTTTAGCTGTATTATTGCTAAACATGCCGTTTTTGAGAATTTGGTTTGCAACACTAGGTTTGAACATCCAACCACGCCATCAGCCCATTGAAAACATTAGGTCACGTCAGCTAGTTTCCTATCCATTTATTTCATTATCCATGGCTGTACATATATATCTGGAGCAAGAACTTCAGTCATTCGGCCTTTGAGAAAAATGAAGCCAAGATGGCGGCCATTGACGTCCAATAGCTCTGAAGGTCGTAAACAGTTTTAATACAATTTTCACAGGTAATTCCAGGTTTTTTTTTCTAACGGACCGCATCGCTAATCAACTTATCAGTTCATAAAACCATAGTGATATTCTTAAATCGATGTCAAAATACGAAATTTCGGCACACTCCTTGCCTGCGTCGTGTTAACCGTAGAAGAAAAAAAACAATAGAAAAGGACTGGAGTTCACGCTCCAGATATATATAGAGCTCGCTGAATTAGGATTGATTTTCATAATGCAACAAACTATGCGTGCAGTTGTCTGATCATAATTTCGTTTCAGGTCCCAGTTACATAACACCGAATTCGCTTTGTCACGACATTCGAATTGAACGGCTTCAGGAATATCTTAACATTAATAATATAACGAAATAAAAGGAAAACTGTTAAAGGGGGGAATATTGCGGACAGCCATTACTCCTGAACGGCAACATGGTAAAAAGAGAATCCAGTATCGTGTAACTGGGACCTCGATGACATGTAAGGAGAAGTTGACTCGATCATCTGCAGGTTTGTTCCTGTAAAAAGAGGTAGGCAATTACTGAACTTCTATAGGGACCAGTTTAGAACTGATCGAGCTTTCCAGTGGAAATAAAGTTAGTTTAGTTCAGACTTCCTTCTTTTGTAATAAAGAGCTTAAGATCTACGACGCTGCCGGCTCAACGACGCGGTCTGAATTTCAGCTCAAGAATGAGCGTTAAATTAAGCAATTTCATTACTGTAATAAATGTTTGAAAATATTTCAAATGACATCACAAATCGCTCAGTTTAACTAAAGCGATGCAATGTTTGCTGTTATTTCGACTTTAAGTAACACCTCTTCGGTCGCAATAAGCTTTCACGTTGCCTCAAAGACGTGATAATGCTTAGTTTAACGCTGTGCTGAGCATTACAAAGCCGTGGAGAATACCCCTGGGATCACAAATTATTCATAGTTTTTGTCTGGCATGACAAATTTCTTTCTTGCGCAAGCGCGTCGTTGAGCCGGCCGCGTCGTAGATCTTAAGCTCTCTATTATTATACCAAGAAGGGGCGAATGATTTTTACTCCACTCTGGATAGAGCAGTTTTGAACTGATAGAAATATCCACTTTGTGATATGCTAGCAAACTTAAGATCTACGATGCCGACGTCAGCTAGCACGTCAGGACTGAGCACAGCACAGGACTGGGACTTCGTCCTAAATAAACAGATAATCTACGATGCCAAATATTTAGGACAGCGAGCGGAAGTAATTTTTTTCAAGTGCGCATGCGTCTCTCTCGATATCTCGTCGTCCACGCCGAACGTCGACAACGTCACAACAAGAGTTTTGCCATCGTGAATACAAGAGCATAACAAACCGTAATTAACTCACGCGTCTCTTTAAAATTCATTTTCGAAATGATGTAAATATATTTATGGCTTAGAGGTCAATGTCGTGAATCTTAAGTTGATGTTTATTTATTTATTCATTTATTTATTTAGGATGACGTCCTAGTCCAAATTCTCTGCTCGGCCCTGACGCCCTACCTGACGTCGTAAATCTTAAGCTATCAAATAATGCCCTACCTGTCCATCAGCGACCTTCCTGTGTTTAGGAACATGCGGTGTTTGAAAACCATCTTTAATATAATATTCATGAAGTCCCAGTTCCTTAATCTCATCCATCAATGCCGGCGAATACGACTCTTTGTTCGCAGGCTCTTTCTGTTCCTCACGATCCTCGTCATTCACTTCACTTATCCTCTGATCCTCCTCATCGTTCTCAGTGCCCCCTTCTTTCATTGGAGCCAGTGTCACTGTATATTCGTTCGATGATTCCACTATTTTGTGATTATTGTTCTCTTCAGGGGTATTTGTAGTTTGACCAGGTCTCGCTGTAGTTTTTTCGATTTCGTTTCCAGTGTATGGACTTTTAAGAATCTCATCAATTTCACGCAAACTTTCAGCCTCATTTTCTAGATCATTATTTTTGTCAGGTTCACTCCCCTGCTGTCCACTTCCTACCCCGCCCTGTTGACTATCAGTATCACTCGCCTGTTCGTTGTACGAATGACTTCCTTTCTCGTCTTGAAATATAGGCACGTTTGTAGAGATTGCGTTGAAATGGAATGGCTTTGGTGTTGAGGACAACTCTTTACCTCCCGGTTGTCCATGGACCTTTAAATCTAACCCGTGATATCCCTTCGACAATCCTAAGTATGCATGGTTGTCACTAGGTTTTCTGGTTACTCCCAAATATCCTGGGTTTGGCTTCTGCGTGAAGATCTTAGCTGTCTCATCTGAACCCTGACGTGCCATGGGTGTCGTGTTTTTCAATGAATCCTTAAGTAATCCATCAAGTTTTAATTTGGCAAGCTCTTGTTGGACAGCTTTTAAAACCAGTTTATTTATCAAGTCATTTTGAGATGGACTGTCGGTAACCTGATTAACTGGTTTATTGGTAACCTGATTGACTGGCATATCTGTAACCTGATTAACTGGTATATCAGTAACCTGATTAACTGGTTTATTGATAACCTGATTAACTGGTTTATTGATAACCTGATTAACTGGTTTATTGGTAACCTGATGAACTGGTATATCAGTAACCTGATTAATTGGTTTATTGGTAACCTGATTAACTTGTTTACTGGTAACCAGATTAACTTGTTGTGCTGGAGACAACAAAGGTCGAGCACTTGATGCTAGCGGGTATTTATGTTCATGTCTGCTTTTTTGGGGTAATACATAGTCCGCATGTTGATCTTGTGAGTTCCCTTGCAGGGTGTTAGATTCTTGGTTGCCACTTGCCAGTTGGGAATCAGAGACTGAGTTTAATATTCTATTCAATTCAGCTTTTGACGGTATACCTGGAAATATGATCAGATAAGAACATAAGTCGCAAGAATTGAACTCGAGTTGGACGCAAACGGTACATTGGGATACATAGCAAATGCCTGTCAACTAGTATCGTTTGTGGATTAAAGTTAAATATCGTCTTATATCGATTCAACTATACAGCACATTCTGTGTAGAATGCATAAGATTTATTAAATATTACCTTCAGGATTTTCGCTTTGTTCTTTTTCAAATGCACTGCTAGTTACTTCTTCATCATACCTAGGAAAATAAATAGCAAGTTCAGTTAACAAAATAGACCTCCAAAACTAAAGCCTACGTCCCATGTACGGATTCATGGAGCTACGACATTCATATACGATCAGTTATCCCAAACCTAGCCTGACAACTCTAATCTTAAAACACACCCTAATTCTTGACCTGATCCAGATCTTATTCCTGATTCTTGGCCAAATACCCTGGTCAAACAAGGATGAGAGTTGATTAGGGTTGAGAAGCGAAAGTTTGCATGAAGAGTTTTCTCACGCCCCGGTCAAACCAGGACAAGAGTTGCGTGAGAGTTGACTGGATTAATACTGGTCAAAAGAGCAAAAACTTTCATCAAAATTTACACTCAAAGTTGATGAGAGTTTATGACAATTTGTGACCATAACCTTAGTCTAATCCTCACTGTACTAATGCAATAGCAATCGTGAAGTGATTGCTGTGCCATTCACCCTACTGGAAATTCTTGCACACTTACGGGGGTATTTCAAGATTAGGGTCACTTGAATGTATCACTTGTCCTCCAATCCCAGGCTTTCCTGTCTCAGCTCCAACAGCAACATGTCCCGGTACCATCTTGCTACCGTCTACCAACTTCACTTTTCCCGATTTAAGCTTCACATCAACTACGCTAGAATCGTAATTATCGGATTGATTGTGGTCAAATTGAGGTTTACTGTGGGACACTTTTTTCTCATCGTCGAATAACACCGATCCTTCAAGATTCATGTTTTTCATGTTTGCTATATACTCTTCCCACGGCATTACTTTCCCTTTGATATTATCGTTTTTGGTATCGCCAAGTTGTTTATCCGAAGAAGCTTTTGGCATTTGTGGTCTACTGTGGATTCTTAGTTTAGTATCTAGGGGTTTGTTTTCGTTTTCATTTTTTGTAGATGCTATTTTGGCGAGTCCTAGGTTGTAGTGTATTGTGTTGTTTTGTGGTGGCGGATTGGATTTTGGTGTTGTTGAAATAATGGTTGGGAGTGATTTTGACGGTTTCAAGTTTATTTTGGTATTAAGCACGTTTTTGTTGTAGTCGGGATTCAAGTTGATACGATTGTTATTGTTGTTGTTGTAGCTGATGACGTTGCTGTTACCGTTGTTGTTGTTACTGCTGTTGTTGTTACCGTTGTTGTTGTTATTGCTGTTGTTGTTACTGCTGTTGTTGTTTGCAGTGGATATTGTTGTTGTTGTTGTTGTTAAGTGGTTATTAATGATTTCGTTCGTTCCTTTCATTTTATTCATTGTGCCACTTATACTGGTCGGACTGTTCTTGAGAATGTTTTCGTGAGTATTTAAAAGTGTACTATTATTAAAATCTTGGTTACTAACAGCACTACTGCTTAGGTTCTTGTTATTGTTGTCATTGTTGTTGTTATTGTTGTCATTGAGCCTACTAATGTTGTTGTTGTTGCCGCTACCGTTGGAAATATCGTTGTTACTGTTACTGTCGTTACTGCCGTTGTTCCAGTTGTTGTTGTTGTTGTTATCGTTGTTGTTGTTGTTGTTATCGTTGTTGTAACCGCTACTGTTTCCCTCATTATTTTTAACCACACTGTTAACATTATTTTCCCCCATGTAGCCTTTTACCCCAACCGCATTTGAAGTAACTTTACCTTGGGCATGATTCGCACCAGACAATCCAAGGGAGGTCGTACCCGAATCTTCCATTTGTTTCTTCTTGTATAATTCATCCAGTATAAACCTATCTACATCTGCCAAATTCTTTCCTCGTTCTTTTTCCAAGCTCTTTGACTCGCTTTTACGTTGCGTTGTCAAAGATACTTTTGCATTTGAATCAGTTTCCATGATTTTATCCGTCAAAGTTTTTGATTGAAATAGCTTTTCACTCGGGTCAACACTATTCTTGTTCGTAAATTCTAATGGTTTGTCCAAAACTTGGTTTATTTTAGAAATTTCATGGCTTTTCGGTGAATCTAATGAATTACTCGCAATTGAAGGGCTATCCACGATATCAGTAGTTTCGTCTTTATTTTGGTGAAGAGTTTTTAGTTTAATTCCATCATCAGATGTTATTCCATTATCCGAGTTTAACAAATTAAAACCAGTGATTTTATTTGCGCTTTTCTTGTTACCATTTTCCACCAATGCTTTACTACCATTTTCACTGTCATTATCATGCCTAAAATTCTGAAAGTCTATCTCGGATTTATCATCCGTCTTATCTTGGAATTTTTCTGATTTTTCGGAAAGCATTGATTTCTTAGAATCCAAACTCTTGCTACGGTGCAAATGAGCTTGTAATATATGCTCCAATAGTTTAATGCCGCTGTTTTCGGATTTACCTTTTGTCTTATCTCGGGATTTTTCTGATTGCTCAGAAAGTGTAGAATTTGTAGAATCCAAACTCTTGCTAGGATGCAAATGAACTTGTAATATATGCTCCAATAGTTTAATACCACTGTTTTCGGATTTACTTTCTATCTTATCGTGGAATTTTTCTGATTGCTTAGTAAGTATCGAATTTGTGGAATTCAAACTTTTGCCACGATGCAAATGATGTTGTAATATATGCTCCAAAAGTTTAATACTGCTTGCTTTCCTAGTTTCTTTTCCAAGATCGTTAGAAGAGGTGTTCAAATGATAGCCGGATTCATCTGGATGTCCATTCTTTATATCTCCAGAATTTGTTTTATTCTCGGAATCTAAATTTTCATTATGATGAAATCGTCGTGTGAAGATGTCTTCAAGTAGTTTAATATCTTTTAGTTTCTCTTTGGTTTCATGGAGATTACTTTCGATACTTTTCTTGACCGACAATTCCTCTCGAAATTTCTGTAAGCTGTGTAGGCGATAAGGATTGTGGTGTTGAAAGGGTGTTACATCTCTGGCAGAAGGATTTTCTGTACTTTGTCGAGCAGCTGTTGGCCTCTCCGTTGAAAGTCGCTCAGCTTCTTCCACTTCGTCTTCTGAATTTGGAAAGAAAAAAGGTAAAAAATAGTAAACGACCCTCTCACCCTGGTGATTTAAAACCTTGGGGGCAAGCTTGAAAACATTTTGCCAAAACATTGTCTCCTAGCCATATTTTCTGAAGATGAGCGAACCTGGAAACATGTTCCCTAAAGGTGGACAAACCGAAACACTGTTTTCCATCCGCTTTTCCCAAAGTAAGACAAAGAGACAAGAGAAAACATTGTTTCCGTGCCATGTATCCCAGCAAACACTGTTTCTGCAACAAGTGTTTGTTTTCCTAGTACAAATGTATACAGCTATTTCAATTAAGGTTGTCCCCGAGCAGAGCGGAAAAGTCGAATACGAGCAAGTCGTTCGCGCTCGTATTCGACTTTTCGGCTTTGCTCGGGGACAACCTTAATTGAAATAGCTGTATGCAAAGCAATACATCAGGAACATTGTGTATGTTTAAGGATAATAGTTAAAAACTATACCTGTACACCCAGATATCCTCTGACCTGCAGCATTAATGAAAATCGGATTACAACGATAATCTGTGACACACTTGGCCTCGGGGTCTACAGTACATGTTGTGATCTTGCAAGGATTAAAACCACATATTAGTTCTGATGATATCTGCAACACGTTGGAACCTGGAAGAAAAGTTAAGTAGAGTTTTAAAAGTGAAATATAAAAATGAATAAGATAACGACCGGGATTAAATTACTGCAACATTCAATTGTATCATTAAAATTTCGTCGCATGTGAGAAGATTGCTTCCAGTTTGAGTCAAACTGGCACTGCATGTTTTTCTTCGGTTCAATAAACTTTTCGCCTGGTTGTTTGCAAAATACAAAATCCTTCAAACGCTCGTGCGTGGTTTTAATTTTATTTAAATCTTTCAAATTGTGCTTAGAGTTTGTATTTTGACTAGGAGTGTTTACTATGTTCAGATCATATTTTGTAGTCTCTTTTGTTCTTCGGGGAATGAATTCCCAACAAAATTTCCCAGAAATCTTTGCGAAACAAAACGTTCCGCCATCTTTTTTCTCAACCCTGGTCCGTTACGTAATGGCCCTTGGTCGTGTAGCCAATCAGAATGCTGAATTTGTAATTGTCCTTAGTTGAGTCACGGTTAGTTGAGTGTATACTAACAAGGAATGGTCCTTATACTGAAAATATAGGGAGAACAGTTTAGAGCTATTCATTTTGAGGTTAAATAGTTTAAGAATTCGATAAGTTACATTTACCTTTGCAGTTGACTCTCTTTCCCATTTCGTTAACGAAGAACGGTCGACATTTGGTATCAACCAAACACTTGGCGCCATGTGCGTCACATTTTGTGAAAGAACAAGGATTGAACGAGCATTTCTTCTGAGCCAACGGTCGCAGGAAGAGCTGCGTTGAATCTGTAGTGGAAAATTATATAGTTCATTTCCAGGGGCCAGTTGTTCAATGCTGGATTAGTTTAACCCTGGGTTAACCTAAAATTCAAAGCAAACTTCCTGACAGCTTGTTTATAAATTTGTAAATATTTCTTCAAAAATCTTGCCAGGATCAATAAGAGTTCTCTTTTCTGAAGTTTTGAAATAAACAGACGTGCACAAATGATCTATTGCATTGGTAGACGTTGCCGTCCTAAAATCGTAAGGTCTCTAATATGTTGCTGCGACGTAATTCATGCGTGAAGTGTGCCATTGATGAACGGTTTTAAACTTCGGTTGCAGTAACATGTTACGTTTGAAAATATAGTTAATTAAAAAAAACATTGAACTGAATGACATCACCTTTATTCCGTCGACTGAAATTATGAAGTCATTATAAAATCGGTATAGGGTAAATTGTTGCATGAATAGTCGGTAATTTTCGATTGCGGCACAATCGGTCAATCACTATCAACCTGATCGAAATTGAACCAGGTATAATATCAGACATGTTTCGCTACTTTGGTTGAAGTTAATGATGTAATCCCCAATAAACTATATTCATTACAATTTCCCCATTCAAACACGTTCCTTTACCTCTACATCCTTTTAAAACGTTTCCTTTATCATCAAAGAACGTTGGATTACACTCAAAGTCAGTCACACAAATCGCGCCTTTGTCTTCTAAGCACCCAACACGTTGACACGGATCGAACCCGCAAAGAGCCTTGGGAGAATACGAAGGCAGTTTTTGAACGGCCACAACTTTGTCCTCTAAAATATAAAGATAGAAATAAGGATTTTAGTAAAGTTTTTAATTGATAGACTATGAATGAATCATTTCAATTACCTGTGCAGGTTCCACATAAGCGCATCTGTACAGGCAGTTTAAAACACTCTCGCCCACCAAATGCAGGTTTTGGGTTCGTACAACTGCGATGTCGCTCCATAATACCACAGCTGTCGGAACAGGATGACCATTTTGACCAGTCAGATAGGCCACCATCAACTATAAGACATATAACAACGTTAGGGGCTCTTTAACTGCTTTCACTCCAAACTAAACTAACTTTAGTTTATTTATGCAGGATAGCTCTACCAGTCCTGTAGCGGTCCAGCAACAGACGAAAACCAGAGGCTAGTTGTTCAGAGCTGGATTAGCCCTAGTTCTATAGTATAACCTACTGATTTAGTTTATGTATTTCTGAACGTGTTTTTATCAAAACAACATAGACGAGAATTCCTACTGATTCAGACAAGATTTCTAAAAAGAACATTTCCTAACTTACAGTTTATCATAAACAAGTTGTTGGGAAGTTTACTTTGAATTTTAAGTAACCTTAATCGGAGTCAAAATGGACAAATTTTTCTCACATACGACTGAGGCAAAATAATAATCAGAGAACTGTATATTGCAGGGACCAAAAACATAAAATGGAACAAAGGAAACTAAGCATTAAAATTACTGTATGCGTACGAGTTATTCACTCATGTAGATAATTCTAATTCTTAGGGCCTGTTCATATGGGCAGAAGTTATCCCGGTTAGCGAGAAAACTTTTCGACTAGTTTACGAGCGAGATCTCGCCTTGTTACGAAAATAATATGAAAAGTTACATTGCGTTCATATATGAGACGAAAAGTTTTCCCGTGTACCGAGATCTCGCTTGTTGACAGGCGAGATCTCGGTGACCGGGATAATGTTTTCCCCATATGAACACAACTTTCCCGCTTAGCGGGATAACTTTTTGTCGTGTCAGCAACTTTTCAATTCAATTGATGTTCAGTGCTACGTCACAGCCGGAAACTTTTCCAGGTAAGTGGGATAATATTTCTCCATATGAACAGAACAAAAGTATTTGGCTAGTCGAAAAGTTCTCTCGTTAACCGGGATAACTTTTGCCCATATGAACAGGCCCTTAATCACATTTATTCTATTCTATACTTTTGTAAACTAGAACAAGTAACTGGTATATCATAATTCAATCCAAAGCACCCACCTGGACAAGGAGTGAGAACACATTTCTTGGCTAAAATAGTTGGCTTCTGACAATGTCGTTTAATTTCGCCAGTAACAGCATTTATGCAATAACGTTTCCTGAAGGCGTATGTCCGCTGACCACATGTGCGTGTACATGCAGACCAGGTACCCCAAACTGTGTAAAGATAACGTTTCTGATTGGCTGTTTGGACACTTGCTAAATTACTCTGGTACTCCTGTACCGACGACTCATCGTAACCTTCCGTGGTACCTTCGCTATCTTCCGTAGGACTTACAGCGTCGTCGTCCGTTTGGTCTTCGGTATTAAGTCGTGATGTGGTGCTGACGTCATCACTGTCTTGGTTTAAATTATTCTCGGTACCAATGAATTTATTGACAGCGCTGCTAGCTGGGGCTCTGAGGCTATCTGCTTGTTTCCCAGACGCTTCATCAACATTTTTGTAATATGCAACAGTACGGTGTGAAACATTATTCGCCATTTCCGTTGTTTTCGGGAACTCTTGCGAAGACTTTTTATCGTGCTTTGCTAAAGGAATGGAAACATAGAAACAGCTATTACGCTTAAATCTTGTACTATAAGGTGTTAATGCATGTGGATTTCACATCTATCCAAACGGGGGTTCCACTGTCGTTGTTTGATTATTATGTTATAAACAACCCATATTCTCTCCAGGTACTTCGGTTTCTCTTAAGGCTAATTTCCACTCAGGAAAATTATCCGTGGATTGGAACGGACAAGACAATTTTTCTTTGTGATAAAGTCATTAGTTCCAACCCAGAGCTCACAAGACAAAGAAAAATTTTCTTGTCCGTTCCAATCCACGGATAATTTTCCTGAGTGGAAATTAGCCTTTACAACAATACTGGATCAATAAGAGATGGCTCTTACTGGACCTCTAGGAAGAACAGTTTAGAACTGATCCAGTATAACTAAATTTGGTTTAGTTTAGGTTTCCTCCTGTAGTAACGCTGGATCAATGAAAGATGACTCTTACCGGACCTCTACGGAGAACAGTTTAGAACTGATAAAGCTATACAGTATAAATAAAGTTAGTTTAGCCTAGGTTTCCTCCTGTAGTAACACTAAAACAATAGAGTGATCCATTGATAACAGACTTATTTCACAATCAAAAATAGACAATGACGGAATTGAGAGCATACAATAACATACATAAACAAGACACAACAGGACACATCTGTCTTTGCTCTCTTGGTTCTGGACAAGCGACATCAAAATCTCTCGCCACCAGTCCCGCACATTTCCTCTGCCGTATCCTGACCGCGCCCTCTCCGCAAGTCCTGGAACATGGTCCCCAGGCCTCCCAAGCCAAAATATCTTGCGCGGTTTCGGGTTCCTTGAACATTTGTTTGACCGCTGTTAAGAAGGACTTCAGTTTTCGCGAGGCTTTCTTTTGCTTGCGAGGAGCGGAAGTCGATGCGTGGTGATGGATAATGTTCATACGACGCACGTTTGTTGGAAGAAAGCTTCGTGAACCATTATCTAGAAAAACACGAACAATCAATAGACAAATTGCATGTTAGACTAATTTTTTGTCTAGGCAAAAAAAGTAATTTCCCGTGAACAACTTATTAAAATAAGAAATATTGCAAAATTTGGTGACGAAATGTTGTAAAATACGGAAAATATAGTCTTGCGAAGTTTGCGTATTTTGTATATGTTTGTATTACGTGCGGAAATTGTTACCATTTTTGAGCCGAAAATGGTGACAATTTCCGCACGTAATACAAACATATACAAAATTTGCAAACTTTGCAAGGCTATATTTTCGAAGCTTTACAACATTTCGCAACCAAATTTTGCAATTTTACTAATTTCATTATGTTCTTTATAGCTGTGGTGTTTGATTGTCTTCTCTTTACTTAGATTAAAATTCAGTCTAACATGCAAGTTGCCCATTATTGGAACGATTAATACTAGTGACGGATCATCAGTCCAAGACCAGTGAACTCTCTATATATCTGGAGTAAGAACTATCAGTCATTCGGCCAATGGGAAAAGTGAAGCCAATACGAGGGTCGTAAACAGATTTTATATCATTTTCCCAGCTAATTCTAGATTTTTCTAACGGACGGTAATCAAGTTTTCAGTTCATAAAATCATAATATTAGTCTTTAAATCGAAGTCAAAATACAAAATTTCGGCAAACTACTGGCAACTTCGTCTCCAACCGCACAAACAAAAACAATAGAAAGGGACTGGGTTGAATTCCAATGACCCTCCAATAGCTCTTCAAAAACAGGCTAGAACTGGTCAATCTACAGTTAGTTTAGTTTAGGTTTCCTCCTGTAGCGAAAATCCTTACTGTCTATTTACAATGTATAGGCCTATCCAGTATAAATAAAGTTAGTTTCGTTTAAGTTTCGTCCTGTAGTAACACTACTGTAGAGAAAAAGTTACCCTTACTGAATCTCGATTTAGAATTGATAGAGCTATCCAGTGTAAATTAAGTTAGTTTAGTTTAGGTTTCCTCCTGTAGCGAAAATCCTTACTGTCTATTTACAATGTATAGGCCTATCCAGTATAAATAAAGTTAGTTTCGTTTAAGTTTCGTCCTGTAGTAACACTACTGTAGAGAAAAAGATTACCCTTACTGAATCTCGATTTAGAATTGATAGAGCTATCCAGTGTAAATTAAGTTAGTTTAGTTTAGGTTTCCTCCTGTAGTAGTAACACTGGGTCAACAAAGAGTGCCTCTCACTGGACCTCCAGCGAGAACAGTTAGAATAAAGCTATCCATGAAAGTTAGCTAACATAGTCAGTTTTCATCTTTCTTACCCGCATGAAGACTGACATTCTTCTTCTCTTGTTGTCCTTGTGGCTCCTTAGCCCAATCTCTATGAGAACGTAGCAAAACATCCATCTTCTGCTCTAGTCTATCCACCGTTTTCTTTTTCGTCTTGTCTCTTTCTGAAGTTAAATTACCTGTCGAAACTAAAGTCCTTGTAGCATTTGTGTTAAATACACGTGCTCGGCCTATATCTGATGACTCCTTTACCCTATTTTGGCTTTGTTCAGGTACAATAATTGATGTAGCATCCGTACTGTTGTTGTCTATAGACTTTTTCATCTTTGAAATATTTTCTACACCTTTGAGAAAAATATTATTGCTGGTAGAATTGACAGTTTTCGTTAAATCTGCTGAGAGAGTATTAGTATTTTTGCTACTGTCATTCGATTTGACTGTTTCGATATTTTGCAAATCAGTCAAATTCGAGACATTGTCCTTAATGGCAGTCTTTCCAAATGGCTTATTTCCAAAAGATGAACTTTCATTGTAAGTTTCAGTGTACGAATTTTGAGTAGAAGTTGATGGCATTAGATTTGAACTTCCTTGACTCAGTGAATTATTGATAGCGTTAGCTTTCGTCGTATTGAACTCAGATAATTGAACTTGCGACGTTGCACTCTCATCGTGAAATGAGCTAGTGTTCTGTGATGAGTTTTCAAACTTTTGACCGATTGAATCAATTTTATTTGTCTCTCCTGAAATACTTGGTAATGAAAAGTTTGTACTCCTTTGCGACGTCGAAGAACTATCACCAATTATTTGTGCTGTCTGTAACGAGTTATTCTGATGTAAAACGTTTGCATTTCCTGTTGAATGCTCAGCAACATTTTGTCCTTGCTCTCCAGACGTTAATGTCGTATTTGGTGATTTATTTTTCGATTTACCGAAGAAATACCCACTTTTGTCCTTGTTTATTGTAGGTTGAGTATTTTGTAATTCTTTATTTGACAAATTGCGATGCTTGGTGGCATTGCTAACAGACATTGATGGTAGAACTGTCGGTTTTGATTTGATCGAAAGAGGCAACGAGCTTGGGGGAGCATCATCTAGTGAAAATGAAAAGAATTTGTGACATTATTTTCTACCATGCCATATACTATGAACGATTGCCAGACTGGAAAACAGTTAATGATGGTAAACCTAGCTATATATGTACACATTAGCATATTAATATCATACCACAAACAGCCCTTAATGGACCTCAGTTTAGAACTGAAAGAGCCACTAAAGGTTTAGTTTATAGTTTTGCTTTCCTCCTGTAGTAACACTGGATCAATAAGAGATATGACTCTAACTGAACCTCTTTAGAGAGAACAATTTGTAACTGATAGACCTATCCAGTATGAATAAAGTTAGTCTAGTTTAGGTTCACTCCTGTAGTAACACCTCATCAATAAGAGATGACCCTCACTAGACCTCCATCGAAAACAGCTTAGAACTGGTAGAACTATCTAGTATGAATAAAGTTAGTTTATTTTAGGTTTCCTCTTGTTGTATAACACTGGATCAATAAGGAATGACCAGGACGTCCAGGGAGAACAGTTAAGAACGGATAAAGCTATCCAGTATAAATAAAGTTACTTTGATTTAGTTCACACTCACCCTCAATAACTTCAGTCAAGATCTCATCATCTTTATCCACAGTAATCTCCTCATGTCCTCTCTTCAATGCCTCTTCATCGACTTGATCCAGTTCGCTCTGATCTGGGATCACGGTACGATTGCTGATTTTTGTAAATCTCGGGTTCACTCCCTCGCGGTCTGAACCTGGAGTCACTATATAGAACACAAAAAGATTCTCTGGTTAGTATATGTGAGTGTCACCTCTGTAACTATTGTGGATCAATTCATGCAATATGCAATAGGCAATTCCCATTATAGACTAATTTTAAAACTAGGCAAGGAGATGCAAATAAATCACCACAGCTCGAAAGAGCATACTAAAATGAGTAAAATTGCAAAGTTTGCATCGTTGCGAAATATTGTAAAATGTGGAAAATTGTCTAGTAAAGTTTGCAAATTTTGTATACTTTTGTATTGCGTGCGAAAATTGCTACTATTTTCGGGCCCAAATGTCGCAGCAATTTCCGCATGCAATACTAAATAAAGTATACAAAATTTGCGAATTTTGCAAGGCTATATTTTCCGCATTTTACAACATTTCGCAACCAAACTTTGCAATTTTACTAATTTCAGTATACTCTTTCCGGGAATATACTTTTTCTGCCAAGAAAAAATATATTGGGAATTGTCTGATAATAATTTCACAGCATGTAGTATGTGAGAAGAGTGATTTCACTTTGACTCTATACATGGGACGGCCCTTAAGTTAGTTTAGTTCGGGTTTCCTCCTGCAGTAATACTGAAAGTCTGGAGCAATATGGGACGAATCTTACTGGATCTCTAGTGACAACATGCTTAGAACTGACAGAGCCATCCAGTTTACATAAATAGCTCTATAAGTTCAAAGGAGACACAGATGTAATAATATTAAAAAAATAATATTCTTATTTAGTTAACATAGTTTTAACTACATAGATTTCTTTATCAACTAGTTTCACGTATTTCACTATAATTTCACGCTTCATGTCCAAAATTAACAACTGTAAAATGTTTATTCTACATCTACTGAAGCGAATGACTTCGTGCAATGTTGTGAAATGAGTTTGGTTCATTCGAACAGTCTGTATCAAGTAAAATTCTTATTTGGAAGCTGCGACCATACACGTGAATATATTATACAACACGAAGACATCGTATTGATACAATAGCTTATGTTTCTTAATACTCTTTACAGCTATTCCACGTTCGTTGAAAATTTTTTATATAAACACCAAACCTGCTATGACACTCCATGCGAGACAAACAACTACAAGACATCCCAAATAGGAAAAAGCTCGACAATTCATCGTAAAATATCCAGTTTGTATACGAAAAACATCATGAAGGCCAAGCAGTATAAAAGGTCCAATTCCTAGCCATCCTTTTACAATTATTTATCAGGATATCACTTTAACTCTCGGATCTTAATCGTTTGATTTCTGATCTTAAATGTTTTCACGCATCGATGGTCAGGTAAAAATGTGGAAACTATAAACCCACTGAAGCGTGAATGAGTCACCGTAAACTCAACTGTTAAAGACGAATGACTTTCATAAACAGGGCGGCCAACAAGTGAAAGAAACGAAACATTAAGACAGTAATATATATTAAGCTATCAAAGCACAGAGACATTTTGACAAAACATAGAAACAGGCGGATGACTTAGGACTGAATCACACACGAGCTTATTTTCATAGAAGAAAAGTTTCGAATTCCTTTGGATGGGGGCGTAACCAGCCGTTAATGAGTGGGAGCGTCTAATCGCCCGGAAATGTTCCTATGTCTTGCATCTTAGACACGCTTTATGATATCACAGATAAAAACATTAAGAAACAATGATAAAATTGAAAACATTAAGAGGTTACGACCATCTCCCTGCCGTCGTTACACCTCTAGACTTTACGAGTTGAAATAGAATTGCAATATTAATTGCATTACCAGGCAGCAATATCCCCAATACACACATTGTCTGACAAGACAATAGCCGTTTTCACATTAGAAGACGGACAAGTCGTCTAGACGAACAAATCGTCTCAAAATCGTCTTTTAGTCGGACAAATTATCAGATATGAAAACGTGTCGGACAAAATTTTAGACGAACAAGTCGTCTGAATTTGTTCGACTACTTGTCCGTCTGTGAAGACGATTTTTGAGAGACGATTTGTTCGTCTAGACGACTTGTCCGTCTCTAATGTGAATATGGCTATTTTAATAAATAAGCTATTGGTTATGATGAAATACGATCTAATTTCGAAAGTGCCAGCAACGTTGCTTTTCTTCCGTGCAGTGGCGAAGCCAGCCCGACAATTTGGTTATGTTATGCAAATATTTCCGCGTTTATATAGACCGTGAAAACAATCTGTTTCTAAAGAAATGAATACTGATTTAAAATTTGCATAGCATGACCAAATTGTCGGGCTGGCTTCGCCACTGTTTCCGTGTGCTATATACACGAACGCAGTTTTCAGGATTATCGCTGGCTTGCGTCAAAAGGTGAATGACTAACTAAAGACTCATGAGCGATCCAAAAAACTGTACACAGTAAAAGAATCACCTTTTGATTGAGAAAGACGTACAACGTGATCTTCTTCGCCCCACATTCGGAGTTTCTGATCCACGATGTCGTACTCAATCTCTTCAGTGTCATATCGAGCAGATTCCGTGTCTTCGTAATTCACAGGTACTAGAAAGAATGAAGAATATCGTTTCCAAACTGGACATTATACAGCGTATCCCGGGGGTTTCTAGGGAACAAAGAAACAAGCATATTTTGGAATGGGAACAAGGGAACAACGCCAAGAAAGATCATAGGGAAAAGGGGATATTTAAGCGGTGAAATCTTGGTGGGGAAACAAGGGAACATATTGAAATCTTGGTTGGGAACATGGGAATATGGTGAAATCTTGATGGGGAAACAAGGGAATATGGTGAAATCTTGGTGGGGAAACAAGGGAACATGGTGAAATCTTGGTGGGGAGGAACAGGGGAACATTGTGAAATCTTGGTGGGGAAACAAGAGAACATGGTGAAATCGTGGTGGGAACATGGTGAAATCTTGGTGGGGAAACAAGGGAACATGGTGAAATCTTGGTGGGGGAACATGGGGATATGGTGACATTTTGGTGGGGAAACAAGGGGACATGGTGAAATCTTGGTGGGGAAACAAGGGAACATATTGAAATCGTGGTGGGAACATGGTGAAATCTTGGTGGGGAAACAAGGGAACATGGTGAAATCTTGGTGGGGGAACATGGGGATATGGTGACATTTTGGTGGGGAAACAAGGGGACATGGTGAAATCTTGGTGGGGAAACAAGGGAACATATTGAAATCTTGGTTGGGAACATGGGAATATGGTGAAATCTTGATGGGGAAACAAGGGAATATGGTGAAATCTTGGTGGGGAAACAAGGGAACATGGTGAAATCTTGGTGGGGAGCATGGTGAAATCGTGGTAAGTGACATTTTGGTGGGGAAACAAGGGGACATGGTGAAATCTTGGTGGGGAAACAAGGGAACATATTGAAATCTTGGTGGGAATATGGTGAAATCTTGATGGGGAAACAAGGGAATATGGTGAAATCTTGGTGGGGAAACAAGGCAACATGGTGAAATCTTGGTGGGGAAACAGGGGAACATGGTGAAATCTTGGTGGGGAAACAAGGGAACATGGTAAAATCTTGATGGGGAACAAGGGAACATGGTAAAATCTTGATGGGGAACATAGTGAAATCTTGGTGAGGGAACATGGTGAAATTTTGGTGGGGAAACAAGGGAACATGGTGAAATCTTGGTGGGGAAACAAGGGAATATGGTTAAATCTTGGTGGGGAAACAAGGGAACATGGTAAAATCTTGGTGGGGAACAAGGGAACATGGTAAAATCTTGATGGGGAACATAGTGAAATCTTGGTGTGGGGAAACAAGGGAACATGGTAAAATCTTGGTGGGGAAACATGGGGACATGGTGAAATTTTGGTGGGGAAACAAGGGAACATGGTGAAATCTTGGTGGGGAAACAAGGGAACAAGGTAAAATCTTGGTGGGGAACATGGGAACACAAACATGGTGTGAAATCTTGGTGGGGAAACAAGGGAACAAGGTAAAATCTTGGTGGGGAACATGGGAACACAAACCCCCTCCCCTCCCTGGGAAACCTTAGTTATCACACAGTAGCAAATACGAAATATTTTACAGTCAAAACGGGGAACATTCTCTAAGGTGAAATTTTGGTGGGGAAACAAGGGAACATGGTGAAATCTTGGTGGGGAAACAAGGGAACAAGGTAAAATCTTGGTGGGGAACATGGGAACACAAACCCCCTCCCCTCCCTGGGAAACCTTAGTTATCACACAGTAGCAAATACGAAATATTTTACAGTCAAAACGGGGAACATTCTCTAATGGCTGTTATTAGATGGCTGTTATATTATGGGGTGCATAATATGGGTTTCCCAAGATATCTTGCTCCAGGCCTTTTTCACGAAGTTTTAGTAAGCACATTTTCCGATTTCTGTGGAAATATGGTTGATAGTGTCCGTTATTAGTGCTTCGAATTAGAGCTTCGAACGTATTTCGTTTCATTTAAAATAAAAAATTCACTGCCAACATTATTCATTTTTAGCGTTTCATCTAGCAACCACGTATCAAATTTCCAACTCTCATAAACCCTTTTGCTCTTTTATCAAGGTACTGCTAAAGTAGGACATTCCATTTAATACTTACACCCCCGTGTGGACAAGGTCTCTGATGTGGTGATGTTAGACCCATTCAGAAACGGTTTTTTTGCTAAACACCTTCGGAAATTCTTTAATTTTTCTATCATAAACTTGGGGAACTTTCTCCCCCTCGGAAAATCCCCCCCGCCGGGGTGTAGATATTAAATGGAATGGCCCACCACCAAAACAGTAACAATAACAAGATAATTAATTAACAATTAGTCGCCGAAGGCGAGGTGATTAAAAGCTTATACACGGAACCGAAGGCGAAGTGAATATAGTCTGAGGCACTAATGGTTTTAGTATAATTTCAGTATTGAAACAGTTTTATTTATTTTATTTATTTCTGCTTCCGAAATTTTCGCCAAACGATTTTGAGGATTTTCAGCCAGTTTTTTGGAAAAGCAATACGTTCTGCTCAGAGCAGTCTCAGCAGTAACTATTGCCTCAGAATTACTGCTGAGGGAGCCAATCAGAATGCTCAAAGACCATTTTTCAATATTGAAATTATAGCTACTAATGACCAATTATCCACA
The DNA here is from genome assembly GCA_902702795.2 of Paramuricea clavata. Classification (NCBI taxonomy): domain Eukaryota; kingdom Metazoa; phylum Cnidaria; class Anthozoa; order Malacalcyonacea; family Plexauridae; genus Paramuricea; species Paramuricea clavata. The sequence continues at coordinate 56,227 of CACRXK020000823.1, forward strand.
CACTAACTAGGAATAATTCCCTCACCTTTAATGGAATCTTTCCGGTATATTCGCGAACAAACGCAAGTTTGCAGTAAACCAATTACAGGTAAAAGTCTCAGCCAATATTGTGAGGAACTCATGGCGAATATCAAACACCATTATGTCAATTTTTTCTCTAAAGGCATTTTCTTGAAAAACGTCGACAATCTTTGATGATAAGTTTGATTAGCGAGGAAATTATAGTCATTCACAAAGCCCAAGGTGCGAGTTAATTAAAGCATTACAGGCATGTTTATGTTTTAGTCTGACCACCTGCAAGATTTTCTAAACTTGGACGTTTTGTGATTTGGATCAGTGGGTGTGACATTGCACAGGCTGTTCTGACAGCATAATCTGGTGTGTATATTGTTCCAATGGCCCGGAGTGTAACACTTATAGCCTAACATAACATAACATAACAAAAGTGAAATCCAGCGATTGGAATGTTCCATTGTCTATTCATTGTTCTGGAAATCTCATTGTTCTCCATGCCATTCCGTCACTCATTTCAACGTTTATACAATAAATTTAAGACGAGGCTGAGTCATGAATTCACTTGGTTTTAACTTATCAATCTTTATATTTTCATTACAGTAACTAAAAATCACGAGTGCCATATATTTAATATTTAGTTAATGAGTTAAATTTAAAAAAAGTTTATTTTACATCGTCGAGTTTTATATTACAGAAAAATCTATCTCACTCTATTTTACGTATGTTTAATATAACGACATCGCTTTATACAAATTTTATATGGAAAAAGTTTTGCAAAGTATAAAACTCAGAATTTTATATCGTACCATTTATACATTCCAAGCAAATCCAAGCTGAAGTTTTGTATCAACGTTGTACTAAAAATTCTTGCAAGTATATTTAACAAATTTCAGCCTCGTCGTTTATTTGATACCATTCTTATTTCTGTAAAATAAAAATGTTAATTATGTTATGAATTTAATAATTTACTTTTTACTTGCGAAACTATATATTTGGACCTCAATGCTCTGAACAGCTAGAATCTTTAAATCTTTGAAGACTACACCGGCAGCTAGTCCATTTAGTATACTCATGGATTGTAAAATAACTGGATAGGAAACTTCCAAAGTTTATTGCCAAAGTTCTCAGCATTTTTGTTGTTTCGCTATATTTTCCGCTTTAAAAGAGTAATGTTGAAGCATAAACTGGTCTGCTGACATGCCCATTAAACTGACATGCCCATGCCATTTCTACAAATGTAAAAAAATACAAAACAAAGACGAAAAACATTTACCTTGAATACTTTGTCGTGGCTTAGGCATGTTTTTAAAACAATAGACCAGTTTATGCTTCAATAAACTGGTCTACGAAAATTGAATAATGCTTCAATAAACTGGTCTACGAAATTGGCGTCGCCAATTTTAACGAAATTTGCGATGCATTTTTCACTGTTTAGTTCTTGAAATATTTGCTAAAATTGACTGGGAATACTTAGAGATTTCATCATATAATGGCGTAGTTATATTTATTTGCTCTTTGACTAAAATTTTTAGCTGTATTGCTAAACATGCCGTTATTGAGAATTTGCATGGTTTGCAACTAGGTTTCAACATCCAACCACGCCACCAGCCCATTGAAAACATTAGGTCACGTCAGCTAGTTTCCTATCCATTTATTTTATTATCCATGATATACTCTCATGCAACTCTTGTTCATGTTTGACCGGGGGTACTAGAGTTGAGAAAACTCTCACGCATACTCTCGCTTGCCAACTCTCATGCAACTCTTGTTCTCGTTTGACCGGGGGTACTAGAGTTGAGAAAACCCTCACGCATACTCTCGCTTGTCAACTCTCATGCAACTCTTGTTCATGTTTGACCGGGGGTACTAGAGTTGAGAAAACCCTCACGCATACTCTCGCTTGTCAACTCTCATGCAACTCTTGTTCTCGTTTGACCGGTGGTACTAGAGTTGAGAAAACCCTCACGCATACTCTCGCTTGTCAACTTTCATGCAACTCTTGTTCATGTTTGACAGGGGGTACTACAGTTGAGAAAACCCTCACGCATACTCTCGCTTGTCAACTCTCATGCAACTCTTGTTCATGTTTGACCGGGGGTACTAGAGTTGAGAAAACCCTCACGCATACTCTCGCCCGTCAACTCTGATGCAACTCTTGTTCATGTTTGACCGGGGGTACTAGAGTTGAGAAAACCCTCACGCATACTCTCGCTTGTCAACTCTCATGCAACTCTTGTTCATGTTTGACAGGGGGTACTACAGTTGAGAAAACCCTCACGCATACTCTCGCTTGTCAACTCTCATGCAACTCTTGTTCTCGTTTGACCGGGGGTACTAGAGTTGAGAAAACCCTCACGCATACTCTCGCTTGTCAACTCTCATGCAACTCTTGTTCTCGTTTGACCGGTGGTACTAGAGTTGAGAAAACCCTCACGCATACTCTCGCTTGTCAACTCTCACGCAACTGTTGTTCATGTTTGACCGGGGGTACTAGAGTTGAGAAAACACTCACGCATACTCTCGCTTGTCAACTCTCATGCAACTCTTGTTCATGTTTGACCGGGGGTACTAGAGTTGAAAAAACCCTCACGCATACTCTCGCTTGTCAACTCTCATGCAACTCTTGTTCTCGTTTGACCGGTGGTACTAAAGTTGAGAAAACCCTCACGCATACTCTCGCTTGTCAACTCTCACGCAACTCTTGTTCATGTTTGACCGGGGGTACTAGAGTTGAGAAAACACTCACGCATACTCTCGCTTGTCAACACTCATGCAACTCTTGTTCATGTTTGACCGGGGGTACTAGAGTTGAGAAAACCCTCACGCATACTCTCGCTTGTCAACTCTCATGTAACTCTTGTTCTCGTTTGACCGGTGGTACTAGAGTTGAGAAAACCCTCACGCATACTCTCGCTTGTCAACTTTCATGCAACTCTTGTTCATGTTTGACCGGGGGTACTAGAGTTGAGAAAACCCTCACGCATACTCTCGCTTGTCAACTCTCATGCAACTCTTGTTCATGTTTGACCGGGGGTACTAGAGTTGAGAAAACCCTCACGCATACCCTCGCTTGTCAACTCTCATGCAACTCTTGTTCATGTTTGACCGGGGGTACTAGAGTTGAGAAAACCCTCACGCATACTCTCGCTTGTCAACTCTCATGCAACTCTTGTTCTCGTTTGACCGGTGGTACTAGAGTTGAGAAAACCCTCACGCATACTCTCGCTTGTCAACTTTCATGCAACTCTTGTTCATGTTTGACCGGGGGTACTAGAGTTGAGAAAACCCTCACGCATACTCTCGCTTGTCAACTCTCATGCAACTCTTGTTCATGTTTGACCGGGGGTACTAGAGTTGAGAAAACCCTCACGCATACTCTCGCTTGTCAACTCTCATGCAACTCTTGTTCATGTTTGACCGGGGGTACTAGAGTTGAGAAAACCCTCACGCATACACTCGCTTGTCAACTCTCATGCAACCCTTGTTCATGTTTGACCGGGGGTACTAGAGTTGAGAAAACCCTCACGCATACTCTCGCTTGTCAACTCTCATGCAACTCTTGTTCATGTTTGACCGGGGGTACTAGAGTTGAGAAAACTGTCACGCATACTCTCGCTTGTCAACACTCATGCAACTCTTGTTCATGTTTCATCGGGGGTACTAGAGTTGAGAACACCCTCACGCATACTCTCGCTTGTCAACTCTCATGCAACTCTTGTTCATGTTTGACAGGGGGTACTAGAGTTGAGAAAACCCTCACGCGTACTCTCGCTTGTCAACTCTCATGCAACTCTTGTTCATGTTTGGCAGGGGGTACTAGAGTTGAGAAAACCCTCACGCATACTCTCGCTTGTCAACTCTCATGCAACTCTTGTTCATGTTTGGCAGGGGGTACTAGAGTTGAGAAAACCCTCACGCATACTCTCGCTTGTCAGCTCTCATGCAACTCTTGTTCATGTTTGGCAGGGGGTACTAGAGTTGAGAAAACCCTCACGCATACTCTCGCTTGTCAGCTCTCATGCAACTCTTGTTCTCGTTTGACCAGGGGTACTAGAGTTGAGAAAACCCTCACGCATACTCTCGCTTGTCAGCTCTCATGCAACTCTTGTTCTCGTTTGACCAGTGCCGTATTACATGCATGCAGGGGGTACTAGAGTTGAGAAAACCCTCACGCATACTCTCGCTTGTCAGCTCTCATGCAACTCTTGTTCTCGTTTGACCAGTGGCGTATTACATGCATGTTATGACTGGGGCTATGGGGGCTTCGGTGGTGCAGTCGTCAGAGCAAGCGGCTTTCAACTCTGACATCGTGGGTACTAGAGTTGAGAAAACCCTCACGCATACTCTCGCTTGTCAGCTCTCATGCAACTCTTGTTCTCGTTTGACCAGTGCCGTATTACATGCATGTTATGACTGGGGCTATGGGGGCTTCGGTGGTGCAGTCGTCAGAGCAAGCGGCTTTCAACTCTGACATCGTGGGTTCGATTCTCACTACGAATTCATGTGAAAAGTGTCTGTCAACGCTTTGCCAAAAGTCGTGGGTTTTCTCCGGGTGGAGCGGTTTCCTTCCAAAGGGAAAGTTGACAGGGTGGGTTAGAATAAACACAGTTAAGAAAGTAATATCACAATTGTCGTAAAGATAAAATAGTCTAGGCTGAGTAAGTAATTACAGTAGGTAAGCATAATACTTGATGTAATGCGCATTTGATATCATATCCACATGCAAATTTGCGCTGCTATAGAAATGTTACTCGTAATCGTAACAACAGGGAATGATATTCGCTGTTTGCCTATTTGATGAGCCTTCGCTTGAAACGTTGAAGTTCAGCTTATATTTTTCAGGTAGTTGTATCCCTCTGAATCCGCAGCTGTCCTGTCGCAACCCTACTCCTATATCTATGACTGGCACCGACCGTTCTTGCCTATTCAATACCATTAGGCCAAAAAACAAATATGTGGGTTTCCGGTTTCCCGACCCTACCTAGCTTTTGGACGTCGAAATCCCGACCCTAAACTTTATTATTGGATCATGCTTGTAAGTGTTTCCACTTAGAGGAAAAAGTTTGTGGAAAATTGAAATTTGAGGCAATATTAGGGAAATTTATCTTTGGATGTGGAAGCACTTACTAAACAAAATGGCGACCGCTTGTTCGGAAAATTAAAAAAAAAGTTTAAAAAAAAAAGTTAAAACCGACCTACCCTACCTAAGTTTTTATAAGAAGAAACCGGAAACCCACATATTTTTTTTGGCCTTACTCAAATGGTTCCGAAATATCACGAACTCGAACCGACTTGACCTCGTAGCTCAGTTGGTAGAGCATTGGACCCAAAGGTCGCGGGTTCGATTCCCACTATGGTCCGGCAAACTTTTCAGCTTTCCCGGTGTGGATGCACACTCAGAGTAACACCACAAACACCATTACTCAAGTTTTTAAAAGCATATACTAACCTTTTAGAATGAACAGAAGACTTCTTCGTCTTTGGAGCAGTTATGACCATGCTAAAATACAGGAGGAGAATTATTTGAAGGTTAATGCAACAGATCAAAACCTTTCGTATTAATGAAATAACTAATTTGTTAAACTAAGGGACTTGTCATTATTTATGGCGGGGAAGGGGGTGGCACCGAAGAGTAAGAGAGTAAAAGGTTGGGTAAATGAAAAACAAAACAACTTGAAAATTTATACTAATTGCACAAGTAGTGGTAAAGAGCATGTGCATGTGACAACTGAATGGTGTCTTTTTGTAAAGTTTTTGGCCAGGAGTGGGTATTTATTTTTAATTGATATTTGAGGTTGGGTAAAACATTTTTTGACTTTTTAATGGTTGGATCAGAAACACTTTTACCAAGAAAAACGTTTGTCTTCGGTGCCACTCAAAAAAAATAATGACCAGTCCCTTTAAAGACTCAAATTGAACTCGCACATATGCCATTGCAGTCAAAACAATCATGTCAATTAATACATGCACAGCCATCGTCAGACTTTATCGTCAGATCTTAATTAAGACAATTCATACTTACAACTGGCGATTTTCTTTGGGATTTTTTCCTTTGGTTTCAAAATAATAATAAGTCGTCGGTTTTTTATTTGAAAGAATTTTCAAGGATTTCCGAACTGTTCCAACAACTAATCCGCTGGAATTGTCTAATTTTCCGCTCACAAGATCTTGAAGATTAAAAGAGGAAGGATTTATACTTGACGTTTCTTCTTTGGGTTTCTTTGACCTTCGGTCACCGTTTTCTACATTCAATAATTTTAACAGTGGGTTGGAGAAGTTTTTAGAATTCCCAACCATGTTCGCGTTCGGTTTAGCATGGCTCTCGGGTTGCTCGGCTAAAGAAAAATGCAACATATGTTAATCGTGATCTGAAAACTGAACTAAATTATGCTGGATAGTTCTATGTGAAAAAGAGTCAGTCAACGCTAAGCCAGGGGCGGAAAAATTTTTTTCTTTCTGGGAACCTGGGTCGAAGGCTAGAAATTTTCTGTAAAATTTGCAATGTTACAATTACAAAAATAACAAAACAAATGCATAATTCATCATGTTTCGCTCGCTACTCTGGTTTAAATAAATGATTACAAAGCCCAGTCGAATTGTAATCAAGACCCAACGTTTCGACACTCCAGTCTAGTGTCTTCATCAGGGATGATCTAAAACTGTGATCGTGGCTTCTTAAATACCCAAGGGATAACGTCACCTGTCAAGAAGATGCATATATTCCTCTGGCAAATAGGCGCCGTCATCCCTATTCAAAGCATGATGACTGTATGAGTAATCATGCTTTGAATAGGGATGACGGCGCCTATTTGCCAGAGGAATATATGCATCTTCTTGGCAGGTGACGTCATCCCTTGGGTATTTAAGAAGCCACGATCGCAGTTTTAGATCACCTGATGAAGACACTAGACTGGAGTGTCGAAACGTTGGGTCTTGATTACAATTCGACTGGGCTTTGTAATAATTTATTTAAACCAGAGTAGCGAGCGAAACATGATTGATATACCTGGTTGCAGTGAACGAACAAACTTTATAAATGCATAATTATTGTATTATTTGTACTTTAGTAATAATAGGCTTTAGGCTAGTTTTTGTATGCTTGTACATCGCAATAGTTGTCTGTTATATATATACCACAGTTATGAGTTATGACCAACTAGTAAGGATCTAATGCTTAACTAAGTGTCCTATCATCTTATTTATTCCATCACTTTTATTTGTTTACTGTTTAATTTGCATTTTATTGGAGACTTTGCAGAGCATATATTTACCATTTTACCTCATTGTGATGGCAGGGCCGGGTGGGTAAAAGAATTAATTTCTGTCAAATATTTAAAAGTTACTGATGTTAGCGTGCACGGTGTAAATAAAGTAGAATAGTTGTAACTTGTAAGTTGAGTAAACAGAGTTATCTCAAAATGTTGAAATATTTTCTGGAAAATTTTCTGAGAAACTCTCAACTCAAAAAAAATTTCTGGGAACTAGGTTCCCAGGTTCCGATACTTTTTCCACCCCTGCAACGCTCTGTCGAAAGTCGTGGGTTTTCTCCGGGCGCTCAAGTTTCCTCGCACAGGGAAAGTTGGTATACACACATCTCAAACTCATTAATAATTCATGAGCAAATTAGCGAATGAACTCACCCTAATTCGTCACATGATTGAGGTTGGATACCGCAAGGAAACACGCTAAGAATCATATACTATCACTGTTGTTAGATGAAAAACGGTTTTCATCTAATAACTGAGATCCTAATTACAAATTCAAGTCAAAACACAACAATATACTATAATAATATATATAAGCCAATGAAATGTTTTCGTTTGAGATGTTGTGTAAACAACTCGTTTCTCGTGTTTCATCAGGGGACCAAACACTCGAAAACAATAAAACACTCGCGCTTCGCGCTCGTGTTTCATACAGTTTTCTCGTGTTTGGATCCCCTGATGAAACACTCAAACTCGTTGTTTACATATAACGTAAAAACGTACAAGTTGGAAGAAACCTGCAGCAGACTTCAGGCAATGCTGTTCCAGCAACTTGTCAACAAGATGTGTTCGCACTACACACGTAAAAACGCATAAGACAAGTCTGCAAACAAGTTGCTACAAACTTGTTGACAAGCTGTCGACAAGATGTCTTCACACTGCTTGTTCCCAGTTGTTGTAACAAGTTTGGAACAAGCTGTTAACAACTTGTAACACGCTTGATGGCATTATCTGACTGGTTACAAGGATGTTCTAACAAGTCAGATACAGTCATGATATAACAAGAATGTTACAAGGTTGGCGGCGCGGGGTTCTAACAATATTGTTATATCATGACAGTATCGGACTTGTTGGAACACAGGCCTTAAAATATCGGTCGGTCACGGACATTGTCCGACCCATTCGTGAAATTGTCCGACGTAGAGAGGAAACCACCGGACATTCTGTCCGACCAAAGTGAAACTGAGGTTTATTGTTTGTCCGACCCGAGTGTAATGGTGTCCGACCGAACTGTAGCTTTGTCCGCCGTAAATCAAAATGTACCCTAGCCCAGGACTAGAGGCTTGTATGTTAAATGGAAAATCAGAGTACTATTGTATAGAAAGGTGAACTGGAAATGTTGTTTTAACGTATAGTCGAGCGCGGGGCGGCGAGCGAAATGGTGAAATGGAAAACGGGCTTAAGTGTCGAAGTCTTTTTGATACTGCTGTGCTGGCAAGCAAGTTAATTTTGGCTTGGAAATAAGTATGAAAGAAACAAATTATTTAATATCTTTACAACATTTACCGTTTAGCCATTTGTGTCATTCAGACTTATTTCCGAGTCAAAACTGAACTGAAGGTCATCGGACATATGTCCGACCCAAACTCAACGTCACCGGACATTTTGTCAGACGGCCCTGTAAAAGATATTTAAGGCCTGCTGCACTCAACCGTTTCCTTACCAGAGAAGGCACATCGTCTTGCAATCTCCCAAAGGACCAACCCCATGGCATAAATATCAATCTTTTTGAATTCATGGAAAGTCTTGGGTTCAGTATTATCCAGCACTTCAGGAGCCATATAACGTTTCGTGCCGACACGGCTCCCAGATGGTAGATCGAAGGAATCGTTGCAAGCATCGTAATATACCGCGAGACCAAGATCAGCAATGCAACATGTACCTGGAAAATATATTAAATCAGTGGTTGGACACTTTGCCAAATATTGGAGGGTCCAAATTCAGTGAGTGAAAGGGATGGCACATGGCACGGTTCATGCCTCTGGATTTTATTTCTGTCGATGTTAGGAATGGTGATCTAGGGTCAACCAAACGAACCAAACTAATAGTCTGTTGTGGATGAGATTGAATGTTGAAATGAAACTCCAACTGGTTACGACTCAGGCAGATACTGCCCCCAATACACTTTTGAATTTGGCTCAATTGTTATTTTAGCTTTATTTTTAAAATTTTGAGCAGCTGATAGCCATTTACTCCAGTTTTTGATGAAAGCTAACTACACTCCCTCCACATGGTTTTGGAGTTGACCTGTAATTCTAGAATTCGTATTCCAAAGTTTTTAAAGCACATACTTTGACATCTGAATTTGGAGTCTAGCCCCTTGCCACAGAATACTATACAGAAGGCCATCTCCATTGTTTTTTGCCTACCCGAAGTACCCTAAACAGAAGTAGTCACCCCCCTGGAAATATCCATGGCTTTCTCCCATACAGCGCCATTTTGGATATTTTCAGGGGGGTGACTACTTCTGTTTAGGGTACTTGCTGAGTGACGAATCACGACGAATAGCACTTTACGCAAAAAAACAATGGAGATAGCCTTCTGTGTAGTATTCTGTGCTCTGCACTACGGAGGTAGCGTCGCTTCATGACTGCCAAATATTGGATGGTGCAAATTTAGCGAGTGAAATGATGGCATGGAGCAACCACGTTCCCAGGCATGGAGACTGTTACAAACAAGACAATGAGAAGACAATGGAACATTAACGTCACTGAATCGTGACAGATGGCACTATTATGATAAATGATCTGACAAAGAGCCCAGTGGGGATACTTTGCGAAATATGGGGGCTGCAAATGATAGTAAGAAAATTTGAGGACAGCCACAGGATTTAGCCGCGATCTAAGAACCAGTACTTTCGCATAATTATTTCACAAAGCGGTTATTTACCATCATTCTTGACCAAGATATTTCGACTTTTCAAATCTCTGTGTGCGATGGCAGGTTTTCCTCGCGTCCCATGGACTTCCATGTGCAGATGTGTGAGTCCTGAGGCGATGGATGTTGCCATACTCAACATAGAGTTGATGTTAAGTTCCTTGACGTTGGTCAGGTAGTCGCATAACGAACCATTCCTGTGGTAATCTGTGACGAGCCATAGCTGAGTCCATGTACCGTTGTCTTTGTTGTCCGCAGCGATAAATCCTGACAAATGGAGTAAAAAGAAATTTGGGAGTGTGTTTTTGCATGGTCGGATTTTGTGGGGAGGTGCGCAGCCTCTTCCCCCCCCCCCC